>PYXC01001355.1:2062500-2065000 GCA_015244755.2 Tenualosa ilisha
CACTCTGGACAGCTCTTGTGTGAAACTCTGTGGTGGTACGGGGAGGCCCCTGTCTGATGGCAGGGGCTAATGGTGAGGCCATAGGGCTTCCAGAAACTTCTTCTCTTACAAGAAATGGCTGCTACAATATTCTTTTACCTTTTTTCTTTTCTGTCTTTCCTTCTTTCTTTCTCTTTCCTTCTTTCTTCCTCTGTCTGAATCTCAGTGTCCTCCCTAACTCTAAGGCAAAGACTTACCTGGCATAGATCGGCCAATCAATAGCAAAAGCACTGGGATTCAATCCTTCTCTCTCTCTGGGTGATTTCTTACCATTTCAATCCTGATGCATTGCTGTCATCCTGAAATGTAATGCGGTTTTGGTTGTTGGTGTTGGTGTCCATTTTGTTCCGTCTTGCTCTTCCTCCTCTTCCCTTCTTGATAGGGTGTGTCCTGCTGAGGCAGTCTTCAGCTTTTCCACTCTCCCTGATGCCTGCCAGTTGTTCCCTGAAAAAGAGCGGCCCATGAAAAATAGTTTGTCTCCTGCACATGATTGATTGGTTCTGTATCATTTAAGACCAGACACGTTGCTGGACGGAGACTTTGGTCGGACTTTTGGGGTCTGGTGTTGATGTTGAGCTGTCCCTTCCTGGCTAGATAGGTTGAATCTCTTTCTGTGTGTGTGTGTGTGTGTGTGTGTGTGTGTGTGTGTCTAGATGTGAAAGGAACAGCAGGAATAATGATGTGCTTGACATGGGCGTCTGACATCTCCCCGACCTGCCAGAATGCATTATTTGAGCATGAGAAAGAATCACCATTCGTTTCTCTCATTTAGTACATAAAAAAAAAGGCCAATGATCTGACCGTGTGCTCCTTTTTTCTTCTCTCCCTGTCTGCATGTGTTTCTTTCTTTTCATCTTCTTGTTTTCACATTTCTTTGCTGTTTTTTCTTCAGGGGATAATCTGCCTGTTCCCCCCTCCTCTGTATACTAACCCCACTCTCTCTCTCACTCACACACACACACACACACATGCACACACCACACAAACACACCACACACAAACACACACAGACACACTATTTCTTCGGGGCCCATCTGAAAGGCTTTCAGGGTTGATCAGTTCCCATGGCGATGTGGAACTGCTGTGTCAGATTCTTTAATCAGTCTTTTGTACTGGCCCATGGCACAAGTTCAAACTTCCTCTCCTTTACACTTAGGCTATATACACACACACACACACACACACACACACACACATTATGTAAATGACAAGATAGGCGGGCTGATTGGAATCTTACACTGTTGCCAGTTATGATGAGTCACAATCCATGGGGTCTATAGGGCATGTGTGTGTGTGTGTGTGTGTGTGTGTGTGTGTGTGTGTGTGTGTGCATTTGTGTTTATTTGAGTGTGTGTATGAGGGAAAGGGAGACTGAAGTGAGGGAGAAAGGCTGTGTGTTTACGTGTGTGTATATGCATGTGTGGTAGGGGTGGTGACCAGTTATTCCCTGTCTAGGTTCCAAGCCAAGGTGTTTGGCAGGGAAACTCTTGTTTTTCCTACATTCTCATACACATTCACCCACTCTTCCCCATTGTTATTTGCCTGCTACACACACACACACAAACACACACACACATATATATATATATATATATATATATATATATATATATATATATACAGACATGCATGCACACACATGGCACAGTGAGAGGGGACTGATCGTTCTGGCATGTTTTGAGCAAGAGGTATGTTTTTGGCTCACCAGCTTCAGCAGCCAGACCTTTCCTATTAGATTTCGTCTTTTCACTGTTTACCTCTGAGGGAACTCCGGCCGCTTCACAGATAATTTACTGGCCGCGCTACAGTGCAGCCGTCCTCTCTCTCTGCCATTGACTCTGCTGTGTTCACTGACAGGGGTCACGAAGAGGTCACATGCATAGGTGCAGCTGGACATCCAGTATGTTTCAGCCTGCCTGCAGGTTTGTGTGTGTGTGTGTGTGTGTGTGCGTGTGAGTGAGTGTTTTCTCTGCTGCCAGCTTGCCTCTTGTGTTGCTGATTACCAAAAGGGAGATAGTAATGTACAATAGAACCTAAGATATAAGAGAGAGATGAAAAGGGGGGGGGGGGGGCAAGGACAAGAGAGGAGAGAAAATTCACAAAAAGGAAAGGCAGAGAGAGACTAAAAAGATGGCTGTAAAAAGAGAGAAAGAGCTGGTCTGGTGAGAATCAGGTCCCCCATACGACTGTTTGGCTCTCTTCTCTCTCTTCTCTCTCTCTCTTCTCTGCGTATTTTTAGCTCAAAGAGCAGAAGGAAGTAAATATTTTTATTGGTCGTTTCAGTTTAACGATACAGAGCAGATGTTAGAGGAGACAGAAAAGAAGAAAGAAAGAAAGATAGAAAAAGAAAGAGTGAGTGAGAGAAAGAGAGAGAGAGAGAGAGAGAGAAGAAACAAAGCAAGGAACAGATGGAAGATAGCAGGAAAAAAGAGCTGAAAAAGAAAGAGAAGGGGGGAAAAAT
>PYXC01001355.1:2067500-2100000 GCA_015244755.2 Tenualosa ilisha
TCACAGACAGAGGCCAAGGCAACTTAAACAGACCTCCTTTGCAACGGCCCACCCACCACCTCCACCTCCCACACCCCCCACAGTGGCCTCTGCCGCCCACACTACCTCTCAGGCCAAAATAATGTGTGCTGGGGTGTCCTCCAATTGGCTCCGCCTCCATATCCCCATCATTACTGCCCGGCTATGTGCTTCAGCCGCTGCCGCAGCTGCTGTCTCGACTGTTGAGCTCACTGGATCAAAACAGGAAGACTTTTCACGCTAGCACTAAAAACATAGTTATTTATACAATGTGTGTGTGTGTGAGCGTAATTGTTCAGTTCACATAAAGTCGACGTCAAATGAGCTGTGTTTGTTCGCTCATTTTATGTATTCTTGTTAAGTGTGTGTGTGTGTTGGGGGAGTTAAACAGCTACACACACCCTGGTTTATACATGGCGTAAAATGTTTATGGGGTGCATTGCGAGTGAGAGTGGAAAGGAAGAGCTCAGCAGAGGGGCGCCTGCTGCGCGGCACAGATACCTGTCGTCTCACATGTCCTGCTCAGGAGGAGTGCAGCTAGGCAAAGCAGTGCTGACAGCTTTACTGTGGTGGCAGGGAGGTGATTCTCTTCTCCCTTTGTGTTTTACATCCAGCATACACACACACACACACACACACACACGCACACACACATACACACAAACATACACACACACAGGGCTATGCTCACATACACAATGAATTATTGGGCCAAACCTTAAATGAGCTATAGCTGAATTACTTGAACTCAATTCTTATTTGATCATTTGATACACATATGAGTTCTTTTGTTCATAGTCTGGAGCTAATCATAATACACCTTCAGTTTAATTTAATTTCACCAAGAAGTTGAATTTAATTTCACCATTGACTATTTCACTATTTAAAATAATTAAAAAAAAAAGATGTAATATGATGATGTAATATATCTAAATGAATTGTTGACATATGAATATAAAAGTAATTTGAATGGTATTTTGGGGACATGGATTTCAAACCTGGGGGTACTGATTGTCAGTTGTTACCATTACTGTACCATGGCCATAACATATAACATATATACCAATTAGAGCTACAGTTATAGATATGCCAAACAGTTTTGCACAATATTCAAAACACCTGCTTTTTTGGCATTTGTTTTATTGCTCAACGTTTTCCTTTTCATTTCCTGTTCAAGCAGTTAAAGCCATAATTGTCCCTTCAAAGTACTTTCATAATAACTATAATCACTACACAATGGCACAATGAATCATATCTGTGAAGGGGAAATGATCCATCCTTGTTTTCCTCTCCTTATGACAAAGGACTCATTTTATTGCTGTTAGCAGGAGCGCTAATCTAACTGTTATGACTGGCCCAGTTAACATCAGCTACTTAGCATATAAACGCTGCACTCCCAGGGTTGCCAGATGCGTGAGAAAAAAGGCACTCAATCTGTCAAAATAAGAGCCCATCACAGAGGCAAGATGACCCTGCTTTTTAGGGTTTACATGGAAAGAAGGCAACCTCTCATTCTGTACTGACTCAAGCACTGCTGTACTGTGACTCCAGGGGGGTAAATGTAGTAGGTGGTTAAATTGTAAGCTTAGCTAAGTGTACCTAAAGTGGTTAACCTGCCAATAGCATAGCTTGAGGAATTAAGTCTCTTCTACTATCAAGTCTGGGTTAACTTACCCAGGTCTGCCACTTAATCACCTATTTTAGTAGGGCGGTGGTACCGTAGTGGTTAAGGAACCTGGCTAGCGTACAAGTAGCCTGGAAAAAGTTGTGGGTGCGAATCCCAGTTGCTACCGTTGTGCCCTTGAGCAAGGCACTTAACCCTATATTGCTCTAGGGGAGACTGGCCCTGAACAACTAGTTGACAAAAATGTATTTGCATTGGATAAAAGCGTCTGCTAATTGCATAAATGTAAATGTATTTTGAATTCCAGGTGGGACTTGGCAACACTTCAGCAACACTTTAGCAACACTCTTATCACCAACCAGTTTGCTTCAGCCCCTCATCCAACCAACCATATTTAATACGTAACATTCAGAATGCTATTTCACTGTTTATGCAATTTGACCACCATCTCCATCCCTAGTGTCCTCTAATGATAATATGATGATGATGATGATGGCACCACAACAGTGGTGAGAATTGACCACACCTGCCCTTTTCACTCAGTGTTGACGTCTCGAAACGGGACCTGATTCACTCCCACAGCCACAGAATGGGGAAGCCGGCAGTCAGAGAGAGATCTGAAAACAGTTTCTTGGGTTTTCTTCAGTGTGGAGATGTGGTTTATGGTCCAGTTGTCCATTTGAGTCTGTGTCATGTGTTTAAAGTCTAAATGGAGCTTGGGAGATCCCCCTACACCACTGTAAGTCTAATATCAGATTTTAGATACAGATTCAGTATTAACAAAACTGGACCAACACTCAATATTTGTCAATGACATATTTTAGTTACAGTATTTACAATACATTGTGGACATGAATATAAAAGTGTGTGTAGACATATTAGGTGTGTATACACATACTGTAAATACAAAACATAGGTGTGTGTGTATGTGGGATGTGTGTGTGTGTGTGTGTGTGTGTGTGCGAAGAGTCCATGGCCAAGGGACCCAAATCTGTTTCCAGTTAAGCGCAGAATCCCCCACAACAAAGGCAGGAGCTGGTACCGTCACAAGTACCGCGCAATATCAGCTTTCCCTGGGCCCTCAGTGATCAGAAGCTCTCACGTTCCACTTTCAAAGGCCTGCACTCCAGCCAAGTCCCCCACACCGTCACCACGCTCATACGCTGCACCATACACACAGCAGCTCTGTGAGCGCCAGGGACAGAAAGAGAGAGGGGGAAGAGAAAGAGAGAGAGAGACGTAGAGAAAGAGAGATGGAGAGAGAGAGAGAGAGAGAGACGGAGAGAGAGAGAGAGAGAGGGGGACGAGAAAGAGAGAGAGAAAGACAGAGAGAAAGAGAGATGGAGAGAGAGAGCGAGAGAGAGACGGAGAGACGGGGGAAGAGAAAGAGAGAGAGAGAGACGTAGAGAAAGAGAGATGGAGAGAGAGAGAGAGAGACAGAGAGATGGAGAGAGAGAGAGGGAGGGATGGGAAAGGGACAAAGAAGTAGACTAAAGGACAAAGGGAAAGGGTGAGAAAAAGAAAGTTAAGGAATGAGAAAGAGACTGATGCTTTTTAATTATGAATTTAATTTATGTGTGGGTGTGTGTGTCCATAGATAGTGTTATATTATTAAATCTTATTTTGTGTTCTGATGCTCTTAAACTTCTTTACCGTATGTGCTTTGGCAGCTTTGCCAACTCTGTCGTGTCATGAAAGCATACTGAATTGAATTGGACTAACATTGTGTCCTAACTACAAGCCACAGGAGCAAATGTTTGTGACAAAATGCATTCGATTATGTTGTTCTCAAATGGAATTTGGTAATTGAATGCAATGTGAAGCAGTGCTGTGAGCAGTGATGCGATCGGATGTGGTGTGACATTTTGGAAGAACTTCTTGTTTACCCTGTATCTATCAATAGAGAGGGGGAGGGAGAGAGAATGAGAGAGTGACCAGGATTAAGACAGAAGACATCAAATACAGCTCCATTGCTTCCCCTGCTGACAAACTGGCATTTGCAGTGAAGAATTCTCTCTTTCTCTCTCTGACACACACACACACAGAGAGAGAGAGAGAGAGAGAGAGCAAGAGAGAGAGAGAGAGATCTAAACAGGAACTGTTCACAAAGTCCACATTTTGTGGTTTCCTTGTTTGAAAATCAAAACTTCTTAGACAGATCCAAGAAAAACTCTTTTGAAAATGGAATAAGAACTAGAGAATTCAAATCCTTGAACTTAACTGACCAATGATCCTGTTTCCCAGAGCCAATGTTTATATTACACGATCATAGATACACCAAAGCCTGAATTACTCTCACAGTCTCTACATGTGATAGTCTTTAATACTATGGGAACTTTTGTCACTTCTTTGGCCTTTTTCTCATTTCCGATTATCCTTCCTTTTACACACACACACACGCACACATACACACACACACATTTGCATAGACCTTCATACAGAAACAATATGCAAACAGATTTGTACACACACCCACACACACACACACACATACACATACACATACACACACACACAATGACTGACCACTGTATCATCCAGCTGGAGTGAACACGCACACACACGCACACACACACGTACACACACACACAGCCAGTCTGGAGTCTGGTTTGGCTTGCCTGTAGAGACCTGAGAGCTGAGCGTGGGTGCAGAGATGCAACACATCGCAAAAACTCATCATATGTTGTCCAGATCTCTTCACTTGAAAGGTTGCCCATCATATGGAAAGAGGGAGAGGGGGCAGAGAGAGAGAGAAGGCGAGAAAGAGAGGGAAGGAGAGAGAGAGGGCGAGAAAGAGAGTAACACAGCGAGCGAATGAGCAAGCGAGTGTTATTCATCTCCATGGTATTTATGAGCGGAAGGAAGGCTGCTATGATAGAGGCGGCTTTGCACAGCCCGGCCATATCAGGTTAACCCGTGTTCCCAGACTCCTTCCAGTCTCTCTCTCTCTCTTTCTCTCTTCTTCTTATCTCTCCACACCTTCACTGGTTCCAACACTCCCCTCTCTCTGCTTCTCCAAGGCTTGGCACTCTGTCCTGGCCAGCCAGAAGCCCTTAAAACCCCAAACTGGATGGTTTTGTCATGACCACTCCCAGAATTCGGGCCCAGTGCAAGCTAGACTGTCACATGCTCGGGCCAAGGCCCGTAAGCGGCCATTGAAAACAGTCTGAGACAGAAATCCCAGACAGTTGTTTGTCCTTGTTTTATTTTAAGGATTTTAGAAGAAGGGATTGAAATAGACACTTCTGGAGTGCGTATGTGTTGGGTTGAGTTGTCTTGGGGTTGGGTTTGGGCTTAGGCCTCTTGTGAGCCAGCTTCACTCGGATCGCTGTGACTTTGGGGTGACAGTAAACATCGCTTTGTCACCGTGGTGGAGACGAGACTGCGGGGACCCTGCTGGGGGTTGGTTTCCAGAGACAGGAATGCTTTGGGGGGAAAAGACGTTTGTGGAGAAAAAGAAAGGGAGAGAGAGAGAGAGAGAGAGTGATTATGCAAAGATTTAACTGGAAGAAGAGGGTGTGTGTCTGTGGGTTTGCAAGTTTGCAAGTGAGGAAAGCAGAATGAGAGAGAAAAAGACAAACAGAAAACAGAGAGACAAAAAGAGTGACGGATCTGTGTACATGAATATACAGATCATATACACCTATGCTTCTACAGTACATACTGTAGATTTCAGAGAAAGACAAGCAAAACAAGATTGAATGTGTGTGTGTGTGTGTGTGTGTGTGTGTGTGTGTGTGTAGCTTGAATGTTATCCTCTTTTGTAAGTCGCTTTGGATAAAAGCGTCTGCTAAATGCCTAAATGTAAATGTAAATGTGTGTGTGTGTGTGTGTTTATGCTTTTATTACACAAAATCTGATACAGATAAAAAGAGGTGACAAAGATTCCCGACATTCCACTGAGCCAAAGCAGTGAGGAGAGGAGCTCTATTTTATGATACGAGAAGCCCCCTCAAAACTGGGCCACTGGAGAGATGGGACACGGGGGGCTCTGGTCTTCCTTACACGCACACTGCAGAGTCGATTAAATCATGGCAGCTTTATCTTTCAATATCACGTCCCTGCTGGGGGGGTGATAAATCCTGCAGTCAGATGATAAGGGCCCGAGTGTTGAGATTTACTGCCTCCCAACACGGAACATCTAGAGATATTTGCCGGAGGAACATCTGCCCGTCTGTGTGTGAGAAGTCCAGTCCTCAGAGTTCTCATTTCTCTCCCTCTTGTTTTGGCACAGGGCCTGCAGCTGACCTTTACTGAAGAAACACATGAGATGGTAAAAAAATCTATACACACACACACACACAAACATACAATTTCTCTCTTGCATACAAACACACACACACACACACACACACACACACACACATTCACTGACAATCCAGAGTTTTACCAGAACAACAGAGGGCCAGCCCCACAGCCTACTGCAATATGAGGAGATGTCCTCTAAGACATGGGGCTTGGACTCACATCTGGACAACAGACCAAGGCTCTCTGATAAGCTTCTGAATGGACATCAGTCTGACCTGCCAGAATGCTTCACACGTGTGTGTGTGTGTGTGTGTGTGTGTGTGTGTGTTCAATACAACCATATTTTGAGATTTCTAAACCATAGTCTTGAACCATAGTCTAGACAAACTCACAAACACACACACACACAAACACACACACACACACACACACACACACAAAGGCTTTGCATACCTGCAGACATGACATGTGTTATACACTGATCATTACATGACTGATGGCCCTGTGTACTGTATCTCTGAATGCAACCTAGGCTGAATGAGCTGCATGAATAATCAATATGTAACCCAAACCAGCAGTCAAATCCCAACTCATTTAGACAAGAGGCTGAAAAGGAATATCACCCAGGGAGCCCTCACCCCCCCCCCCCCCCCACACACACACACACCTCCCATGGACTAACAACCCCCCCCCCCCCCCCAAAAAAAAAAAAACATCCTTAGGACCCCCACCCCTCATTCTTGACATAACCTAATACCCCTCTCCTCTACAGCCTGTGTACACCCCCACTCATGCACACACACACACACACACATATGCACACACACACACACGCATGCATAGCCTGTATGTACACCTCCACCTTTTACTCCTCAAACACCCCTTACCCACCCAACCCCTCTTGTGTACCCCCACCCAGCCTACCCAGCCCCCTCTTCCTCCATTCATCCAGTGCACTAGTGGGGTGCAGAATGAGGCTGGGGGGCGTTTGTGGGTGTGTGGTTGGCTGTGGGGAGGGGGACTCCAAAAGTGGTGAGGGGAAATCGGGGAGATTGGACTTGGCACCTCACACTCTGAGAGCTCTGCGGAGAAAGGGGGCCCAGCCCCGGGCGGTCCCTGCCCAGCCAGGGTGAGGGATCACAGGGGAAAGGGGACCTGGCAGCTCTGCTTCCTCTTGGCTCTGTGGAGGACGTCTAATTAGCAACATGGCGGCCTCTCAGCTTGTCTCTTCACCTCATCAAGTTCTTGTGCTCTCTCTCTCTTTCTCTCTCTCACACTCTCTTTTTTTCACCTTCTCTCTCTTCTTCATGCAGCATGATGTGGAAATACTGAAGCTCAGGGATACTGGAAGAGGAGAAATCAGTACCAGATGGAAACAAGGCACTGACAGGAGTGGAGAGTTAAGAAACAGGGGAGAGACAGAGAGAGGAAGAGGGAGAGAAAAGAGAGGGAGATGAGGAGAAAAAAATCACTCATTTTTCTTTCCAGCAGGCACTAGAATTGATATTCCAGATGAGATGGTCTGATTAATATGTCTAATCTAACTGGAAGACATCATAGCGGTGTGCTGTCTGCTGTGCTGATGCTGTGAGGGTCTGCCATAAACCTGGTCTGGCGTGTGTGTGCATGTGTGTGTGTGTGTGTGTGTATGTGTGTATGTGTGTGTTCTCAGTGTGTCCTCTGTCAACCCCTCTCGTTGTATCAGCAACCCATTCCTCACTTTCTCTCACTGCACTCTCTCATCCTCACTGTCTTCCCTCTTTACAGCATTATAGCTCACATCTCACAGTGTCTCCTGATTCACACACACACACACACACAGAGACTGACCCACTCTTCTATCTTCCTGTCTTTCTTTACATCTCTTTTGTTCTCTCTCATCTCTCTCTCTCACTCACACACACACACACACACACATACACACACTGACCCAATCTCTAATCTTCCCTCTGTCTCTCTCATCTCTCTTTTTAGCATCACTCCTCTTTCTCTCTCTCTCTTTCTCTCTTTCACTATCCCTCTTTTTTCCTTATCCCTGCTGTCTCTTACACATATTCTGTTTTTTAAAAGCTCTCAACACTCGTTCCCCCTTTCTTGCTTCTCCCTCCATCCCTCTCTTTCTCAGTCTCTCTCTCCCTCTTTCCTCCTCCCAGAGTAGGGAAGGTAAATAACACCCCCACCCGCACACACACGCACACACAAACAGATTCTCTCTTATCCTCTATAGAGAAGGTAATAGTTGCTTTCACACCATACAGGTGGCTCTGTCTAGGCTCAATCCATCAGCCTCTTATCTGCACCTCTCATCTGCAGTCGGACCTTTCGCCACACCAGTGGGGAACCCGTGACCACTTCCTGGTAGCTTCTCATCACCTGCTTCTGATTGGTTCTGATTGGTCCTGATTGGCTGGGGGTGGGGGGGTTAACCAGCAACGTGGCCAGTGTGAGAGATCAGTTGTGTTTTTATATACAGTCAATGGTTGTGTCTCCAAGCAGAGAAGGTCTGTGTGCTAATGGCTCTGTGCTGGACAGTCCTGCCTGGGGGGCGGGGGGCAACTTCCTGCCCCACAGGGGTGTCTGGGGACCTCTTAGATGTTTTATGGCAGGCAAACGTAAACAGTATGTCTTTGAGTTGAGTAACATTCTTCCTATTTCTTGCTATTTCTTGAAATTGAAATCTGACATTGAAAAGGAATGCATCATGTGATCAAACCAAGTTATTTGATGAGTAGTATAAAAATGGCTGAGAGAACAATAAAACATGGAGACAAATGCCTTTTGTCACCTTTCTGGTTGGAATTTCTGGAACAACAGAAATTGGCAGATAATGTTATTCATCAGTCTAGTTAACTTCCATGAAATATTGGGAAGATCTGAGACCCTAGTTTTGCATAACAAGGCATTACAAGGAGAAGATTTAATTTAAATTCTGTCTTTAGTGGGTGTACACATGCCAGTAAGCACTCTATATTGTCCACTGTCTGAGCATATCTACACCAAGTTTTAATGCAGAATGTAAGAAATATGGCAGAAAATAGCAAGCCAGGGGGAAAAAAGGACAGCAGAGCTTTCAAACTGGGTTGCATCAGTCCATAAAATAAAACTCATTTGAAGGGCAAGACCTGATATAATATAACATAATATCCTCCCTCCCCTCATCTGACAAAGATGGAAAGTCCCAGTTTACCTGTCCACCGCCAGCCTCTCAACTCTGACGCTGCAGATAGATGAGTGTGACGTAAAATATTGGCATCAACCTGGAAATGCAGTTCCAATCCACTGCTGCTACAGAATATGAGCACAAACAGGTGGCGAAGGGGTGGAAATATAGCCTAGGCTTGGTAACGCGTGGCCTTCAGAAAACCAGAAGTTTTCTTTGTGGTAACTTTTAATGTGTCAAAGGAATATAGGGAGGAGAATTTTCTGGAAAGCTCAGCTTCCTAATATGATGGGTGTGCTTCCCTCTTGGCTCACTGCTGCTGTGGTGTCAGTGATGCTCGCTGGATGAGAATAATAGCTAGAGCATTAAAGTTAAGAACACTTTTCTCCCCATGGACCTCAATCTGTCTGTTCTGTGTTTACACTCAGGAACAGCTCTCTGTGAGTGGGAAACCAACAATGTGGTGTTGAAATAGCAACCCCCTTACACTGCGCTGAAGGGAGGGGGTTATTTGATTGGCTGCTGAGTTCATTTCCGCAGTCTTTTTGTAATGAGTGGAGAGCTGCACCTCTAAGTAAGCCAACCCCCTGCTTGAAGGACACCAAGCTTAGCACTGGGAGCCCTGGCCTAGTCCTCCTATCCTCCTCCTCTTCCCCTCCTCCATCTTCATCTCCTTCTGCGGCTGCATCTGAGTGATTTCACATGAGTGTGTTTGGCACTCACTAGGCCCTGACACCACAGTGACAAGAGAGAGAGAGGATGACATTCTGTGTTCTGCTCATGGGCTCATGCACACTTATATACACAAGTGCATAATGCAAATATATTTTCACACTCGCACATGCATACACACACACACACACACACACACACACACACACACACACATACACACACAATTACTAAAGAAAGAAAAGATGAGAGAACATTTAGTATGTACCTACAGTACTTACTTTATTCCAGAGCCTCTGTGACTTCATGAAATGACTGAGAGAGAGACAGCAAGACCTGGAGAGAGTGAGGGGGACGTGCAGTGAAACAATAAGAGAGTGTAAATCAGCCACATACTGTATACAGAGAAAAACACACACACACATATGCATTCACACATATACAGAGACAGACAACACTCACATACACACACAACACACACACACACACACACACACACAAACACACGCACATGCATTCGCACACATATACAGGGACAAACATACACACACACACACACACACACACACTGCTCTCACATCAAAATACTTAAAAGCCATTAGTTTCAGTCATATCTCAATCTGGAGTGGGGCGAGCTCTCCTGGGGTGCTGCAGCTGGTGGAACCCCCCCCCACACACACACACACACGCATACACCCCCCCACACACACACACACACACACACACACACTCCATCTCCCCCCTCCTCTGGAACTGATGAGAACCCTCACCTCTCCTTCCCTCCACTCCTTTCCATTCCTCTCCTCTTCACTCCTCTCTTCCTCCTCTCCTCTTCTCCTCCTCTCCTCTTTTCTCCTCTCTGCAACCCTGAAAGGAATCTTTATCTACTGCGCCTTGCCTGCAACTGCAAGCCCGGTTGTCTGCTTTCTCTATCCCAGCCGCGCTCCAAGCTTTCCAGCCGACTCGGACTCCACTGTGTGCAGACCCCTGCTGAGTCACAGTCTCTCTGCATCACGGTTCACATGTGTGTGTGTGTATGTGTGTGTGGTGTGTGTGTGTGGTGTGTGTGTGTGGTGTGTGTGTGTGTGTGTGTGTGTGTGTCTCACCCTGGCTGGACAGGAGTAATGATGAAGACAGTTCCTTCAGTGACAACTGTGGTAAGAGAAGACAAATCTCTCTCTCTCTCTCTCTCTCTCTCTCTCTCTCACACACACACACACACACATCACACACACTCACACACACACACACAGAGACACACTGACCTGTCCCTCTCTCCTTCTTCTCTCCCTCTCTAGTACATTTCAGTGCAATGATAAATGGGCTGGACTGCTGCCCTCCCCCTTGCTGTGAGTAGGACCGTTCTCTCTCTCTCTCTCCCTCTCCCTCTCCTTCTCCTTCTCTTTCACCCTGTCTCTCTCTGTCTGGTTTTAATTTCTGGAAAATGAAGAGGTTGCAAGAGGAGGGAGAACCCTCTTGCCTTGTAAATCCATTATTGTTCAGGATATACCCGAAATCCTGCTTTAATAGCACTGTTTGTTTAGGATATACTCTCAATCCTCGACTACATAATCCCATTCGCGGACCGCGCTTTAGCTGCACAAATAAATATGGTAATGGATCCTCTCACATTCAGGAGGGAAAAAGGCAACGGCACCCAAGCCAATCTTTTCCAGATGGCACTGATAGATCACATTATTTACATGTTCTGTGTTCCGTCTCTACGGCAACACGGTTCCACTTATGTAGCTCTCCCGAATCATTTTTTAAAAATGCAAAGAGATTAAAAAAAAACAACACACACACACACACACACACACACACCACACAAAAGAAGAAAAGAAAGACTCAAAAAATCAGAGCTTGCTTGAGCCCTGATTACCCTGAATCAACTTCACTCCAAGGCTTGTATGCCTGAGCACAGATGTACTGTCAGAATCCTACAGCTTAAACTCGTGGCTAAACGGAGTGGCATAGGGGAGAGCCTCTGTGCATTCTCTCTGTAATGTGATCCCCTCATTCAGCACACATTAAAGGCTAATCACTTATATCATTTCCATTAGCACAGTGCGTGGCCGAGTCATTCACCCATAACCTGCGGTCTGGTGGGAGGCGGGGGTGGAAGGGGTGTAGTGGTGATTCATTAAACCCTCATATGCCTCTCAGGGCAGGCATGGCAGCTTGGCTTGCCTTACAGGGCTTAATTGTTTCTCTGTGTCTCTCTTCTGTAAGCCAGACTGATGGATGGGCCCCAGGTCAGCAGGAAACCATGTCAGGTTTGCCCACCAGGGGGCGGCAATTGCAAAGGAAAGTGCTTTACCATTACTTCTGCCATGCAATTGTGCGAGGTGTAGGCTCTTTCGATTTGTGGCATTTACTCTTATGGATGGAGTCTGGTATCTTTTTTAATAAGGTTAGAAAAATGAATGCCCGTGAGAACACTGACGTTGTTCTACATCTTACCAAAACTGCAAGGCCAACTCATTTTCAATGAAAGACGAGAAAAACGAGACGGACTGTAATTTTCCATTCTCTACAATGATTTTAGGGTTATGAGGGGTTTGAAGGGCTTTCTTGGCCATCCTACTAAGATTTTCCCTCCAAGTTACTCTGTCTGCTTTGGCCTCGCATCAAGCCGCCGAAGTACTCATCTCTTAATCATTGATGAAATATGACGTGATCGAAACAGGCCACAGGCACACAATCTTTTGCCGCCAGCTGCAGAGACTGGCCGAGTGCGACCGAATAATTAGTTGGCATACATCCATGTTGTGTCGGCTATCAGTAGCCAACAGGTGGTGAGGGGATTTGTTATCACCATAATGGCTATTGAGAAGTGAACTTTTTTTTTCGTAAAAATACGATTTATATGTTAATTGTTTGGCAGAAATAAGTTTTTTATGCAACATAAATGCACACGCTGTATTCTATAGGCTACATTTATATTTTTTAGGTTGTTTTTAAAATGTAAAACTTAGCTAATAAAAACTGTCGACAATTAGATCGTCTGTTCTTTGTAAATTTCCATGAATAAAGAGGTTAATGGTGGGTTTTACTTCACCTGTTGAATAACCTAAGTAGCAATTTCATCCTAAAAAATGCATGGGTCTGCCTATAGGCATACACTTTACATAAAAAAACGTCTGTCTTGCTCTTAACAAGTCATATTTTTGTCTGTGCTGACAAGAGCTGAGCAAATGTCAAACACATTGTTATGGTGGAACATTGTGATCCCCCTTGAATGGAAAACTCAGGAAATGTAATTACTTTTTAGCGTATTTGCTCAGGTACCGCGGTGTGGGTCGGGTCGAACATTGCCGGGTCGGCGTGGCGCTGTGGTTCCGCACCCCTCAGGCCGGATGGCTGTGGGTGCGAATCCCATGCGGGTCGCGGGACTCCCGGGTTTGAGGTAAAATCCAGCTGTACAAACCTGCGCCGGGGCATGAGTCAGACTCTTGGAAATTGTAAATGAGCAAAGTGGCGCAGGCAGCAGCAGCAGCATTTTTGCCTAGCGTTGCTTTGGGACTATAGGCTGGAGAGGTGGTCTATTGACGTGCCTTTACAAATGCTTGCACCGCACCTCTGTAAAGTCTATCTCTTGCTTTTCCACTTTCTTCTCTTTTTATCCATCTCCCTGAAGGTCTTTGAGGAAATGCAGTCATGGTACGCAAGAACTATAGGTAACAGATTAGTCTCAGCTGCATCTTTCTGCAAACAGCACATACACGCACGTAGGCGACGCACGGGCACGCACACTCATAGCCTATCATAGCAGTAAATAGTCAAAATTGGGCAGACGTATTTGTCAGGTAACGACAGTGTAGTTAACAAAGAATAAGCAGAATTTTCAAAAAGATAACGATTATATTCCAGTAAAATGAAATAAAATACAATAAAATAAAAAGTCTTTTGTCACGTCCATGAAAGACCATGCTATTTATGACGTAAATTATTACATGAAATATTTTGTACATTTTTTTCATGTAAATTCTACAGTCAAAATAGCAAGTCATCATACAAAAAACATGGCATTTTATCGGAATTAGGCTACTGACATGGCAAAAATGTCCACTATTCGTGGGATTGCCCTAAACATAGATTGAAGGGAAAAAATCAATAAAAATAGAATGTGAGATGAATTTCTAGGTGTGTAATTTCAAGTTAAACTGCCACTGCCAAGTAGTGTTATTAATAAGGCTATGTTGGCCATTCTTGCAGTATTTGCCCTTCTCTCAACAACTACCTCAAGGGGTTCCTGGGAGGGGCCTGACAATCAGATCTCAACAGATGGCTGTGAGGAAAATTTAACTTGCAGCAGCACGGCAGTAAAATAACAGAGATATCTCCATAAGCCATTTGTGTTGAACATTTAGTTCCATTTGACTTTTAAACTATGAATACCACTGCGCTTAGCTCTCAAATCGTCACTAAAACACACAGTTTACACATTCACCATTTGGCCCTGGGCCATGGCATTTATAACAAAAAAAAATGTTTCCAGAACATTCTCCCTCTTTGACGAAAACAACAGGAGTCTTTCAAGTGGTAATTTTTTCCCAGTGTTAACAGAAACGGCATTTTTTCTTCTATATGTGTTGTAAAGCGCTTCCTCCCCAAAACAGGCAGGCTCTGAGTTGCCCTACACAGGCACCACTAATGATACGGTAATAACCCATCTGAAATGTTTATAGGTTGACTTAAAAAAAAACTGTTAATTTTGGGCCCCTCCATTTTTAGAACAGCATCGGAATTTCCAGCTGTGAGATTAATAGCTGAGAATTTCTATACTGCCTGATTAGTCAGAAAAAAGGAACTCGGCCATTAAAAAAGACATTAACTAAAAAGAAAACACCAGTTGAATTCACTCTGTCTCAGAGCATTCCATTGTTTGTGGTAATTGAATCTGCAATTAGGCGGAAAACGGCTCGACAATTTTTTTTTGCATGCGCTGCGTGTGCTGTCATTGTGGTCCTAATTACACTCGAATTTTCAGTGTTTTCGACACTGGTCATGATTTTGTCCTAACCGCCAATCATTTCATGGTGGCCGGGCGGGCATGGCTCAAGGCAAGAAGAGGAGAAATAGTTCCTGCAGTGGTTACGAGCCTACACAGACAGAGGAAGGATCCTCCTTTCCAAAAATACTGCAATTCTGTAATCTTCTAAATTATAGAAGATTCACGGATCCACTTTTACATCAGCTACCTGTTATAACACTCTTCTTGTCAAGCTAGCTTCTCAGGAAATCACTGACCTGAATCACTGACCTGACTTAAAACACTGGCCAGAATCACTGACCTGACCTAAAACACTGGCTTGAGGGGCAGCTGGAGCAAGACATGATTTTCTGCCTCAAATTCATTTTTGAAACACTGCCACTTTGCAATGACACCAATGGCACTTCCCAATGCACTACTTCAAAGCATGACATTTAGGATTGTTCTCTTGAACATCTAAGAAGGATTTTGTTTAATGTAAACCACAAAAAGTGCTTCCTTCTTTTCTTCTGGGGAAAAAAGTACCCACACCCAAAATCCAAATGCCCCATCGCTGAGTTAAAGTATGTACAGAATGCTCTGAGAAATAAACCTGAGGTCCGGCTTTATCCCCCCTACCATCCCCTCACCCCACTGAGATGCTCCCCTCCCCGAAGCACGCCCCCCCCCCCCCCCCTTGCTTAACAACACCAGGTTTGTGTTCAGCATGGAAAATGTAAAGAGATTAGACTGAAATGAAATGCAAATTGAAATTACAGGGTTTGGTGCAGAGCGAGAGGGAGGAGGTTCCAGCCTCATGACTTCAGTGTAAAGCGATACTCCTACCACACTCTGAAGAGCAGCGTGCTGACAGCAGCAAGGCCCGGAGGACACGGACACACACACACACACACACTCAGATACACACAGACATGCAGACACACACACACACTCAGGAACAGACAGGGAGAGAGAGACAGGTAGCCACTTAGAATACAGACACCCATAATGTACACACACACACACACACACACACACACACACAGAGAGTGCATGGCAACATGCACACATGCGTGTATAAATACAGAGACAAACCCTAATGTGGACATATGCAAAATGTAACATATACTTTTGTCGCATAACCTGTCACTCTGTTAGACAGGGACTGATCTTCTCATCTCTTTCATGATATATGCTGAGAAATTGAGAAGGAGAAAGAAAGAGAGACTGCTGACAACTTCTTTTGTGGTATACTTGTGTGTGTGTGTGTGTATGTGTGTGTGTGTGTGTGTGTGTGTGTGTGTGTGTAGGCTCAGAGCCCAACATGTTTATCTCTTTATCATCACCGTCTGTCGTGTGCTGATGCTGCTTGCTTTCTTTAACCCCATCTTGCATCAGCACCTCTCACGGTTGATCTCTTTACGTTTTACACACACACACACACACACACACACACACGCACACACACACACACACACACATTCAACATGCATACAACTTCCAAAACACTCTCCTTTTGTGAACATTTGTTACTCACACACACACACACACACACCTTTATCACACCTCTCAACCTGTTGCTGAGTCAGAAGATAGTGATGCAGGTGTGTGTGTGTATGTGTGTGTGTGTGCATGTGTGTGACCCAGACTGAACATCTGGAGGTAGCAGAGAAAACAGCGGTGCCCTTTGACCCCAGAGTGTCTGCCACACAGAGTAGGTGTTGCGCAGCGGAGCGGATTTTCAGACACCCAAGAGGAATGTCTTTCAGTCATTCCCCCTTTTTCTCATTCTAACCATGGGCCTTTAAATGCATACACATATATGCACTCTCACTCATGCAGACATTCAAGCTGACACAAATTTCCTTCCCCTCTCCTTCTCTCTCTCTCTCTCTCTCTCTCTCTCACACACACACGCGCACACACGTTTTTCACCTTTGAAAAAGAAGAAACATTCCCCATTTGATCTACTTCCATCTTGATCGCTTACATTTTTTCATTCATATAAACATTTATATTCACATGCCTCTCCCACACACAAAACTTCCACCCACAGACACACTCTTAGACCCCCACCCCTACCACACACACACACACACACACACACACACACACACAAACACAGCAGATTACTGACACCTGAGTGTGTAGGCTGAGTCTTCCCTGGCTCCCCACACCCCATCACTCATCACTACTACTAGCGGTGTGTGTGTGGGTGGGTGGTGGGTGATGCTGGCGTCATTAAAGCAGCACACTGATGGCCTTAAACCAATAAATGATTTAATCATCAAAGAGAGAGACAGAGTGAGAGAGAAAGACTGTGTGTGCACGCGAGAGAGAGAGAGAATGGAGAAAGAGAGAGAGAGATAAATGGGGCCAAAGTAAACTACTGTCCACTCTCTTTCTCTTTAACTGAGGGGAGGGGTGATAGGTCAGCTTCAGACACAGTTAGTTTAGTTTTTGGTGTGCGTGTGTGTATATGCATTTGTATTGCAAATATGAATACTGTATGGAGGTGTGTGTAAGTTTGTGAGTTGACGTTAAAGAGTGTCTTCATATGACAGTAACACATAACAAAGGCAGAGATCCCAAGTCATGTCAGAGACAGGGGACAGCCAGAGCACAGTGTATTACCCATTAACAATTACTACGATGCATTAACAATTGATTTTTTTTCAGTCTTTTTGCTTTCTTCAGCTCTGTCAAGATACAGTTCATATAAGACAGAAATGATTGTGCAAATTGAATGGAAAAGGGGAAAGCAGGAAAACCAAGCCAGTGTAATCTTTTCGCTTTCTGTGGGCGACTGGAGAAAGACGGAGTGAACGTCCCTCAAAACAAGTTTGCCCTGAGAGGGCCAGATTACTTGGGCGGATTCAGTGTCTATTCTCATATCTAAAGAGACAATTATTATTTCTGCCCTTCTCCCCAACCCCCACCCTGAGAAGACATGAAATTAATGATGTCAGTGTGACTAAAGCTGGGCCTATTCTGTGGTCAAATTAAGCGAGGGTTCATCTTACTCGTATCGCTCGTCCATTTCATAAACCACTGCATTAATTTATGCAGAGAGCTGCTTCTCATTACGCTGCAGAGGACATCCAGTCATCTCTGGGTACCTACGAAGCAGCCAGAGAAGATTGTCGAGGAGAAGAAAAGAGGGATGGAGAGAGGGAGGGGGGGGGGGGGGGGGGTTAGAGAGGCCACAGAGAGTTTCTAGTCATCATCTGGTTTGATCTGACCTGACATGGCGTTCCCCTGTGAGAGGAAACTTTCTCATGGTGGTTTCACTGTAATCAAACCCGGGGATGTCACTGGGTACAGTTTCAGAAGGAGCGCAGAGGCCTATAAATACTGTGGATTAAGGAGAGCCAGCTGGTGGGGAAAATAATAATAATAATAATAATAATAATAATAATAATAATGATAATGATAGTAATGTCTGATAAATATTATGTTACAATAAACAATAGACAGTAACACAGTAACATTTTTAAAAATAAAATAAAAAACAAAGTAATTTTGTTTGTTGATTTACATAATTTAACATTTACATTAGACCTCACATTTTATTGTGTATTAAGATTGATTATGAAAAAGACTGGTCAACATTTCAAGCTCCAGTTTGACAGTGAAGAACTGAATTAAAATTGAAATTTCATTCATTAATTGTAATTTAGATTCATTTAAATTAATTTATGAATTTGAATTAATTCATAATGCACACATTACATGCATCTTTTTTAATAATGACTGTCCATTTTTATGATACAATTAAATAATTTATTACCCCCTTACATTTATTTTTTAAACTTAATAAGTCATATTTCTGTGAGGACATAGGGTTAAGATAACCATCGGTTTACACTGAATCTAGTTTCCAGATTGTTCAAAAACAGCAAAGCTCAAATTTTGAGGTTGGATCAATGTTATTGTTTCTCTGTCTCTTCCCGGCCTCCCTGAGTCTGTGTGTTGTGTGAGATGAACGTGTTAATGTGTAGAAAAACGACAAGTGAACACTGAGACCTCCATCAGAAAGGGGAAGAGGGGGATTGTTTCCAAACGAAACACAACTCCCTTTATCCATCAGCGCGAGAAAGCCGTCATGTCTGTTGTGTGGATGTGTTGCTGGATGTTGGGCACAGGACGGCTGGAATCCAGCCTCAGCTTTTAGTGTCTGTGGTTGGTAGTGATGTGGAAGAAAAAACAGCAGCATTCTCCCACTTTTTCTCTTCTTTCTCTTTTCTTTCTTTCTTTCTCTTTCTCTCTGCCTGTGTCTCGCCTTCTCTCCTGTTCTGTCATTGCGGTAACAGGGAAGGAGACAAGGTGCTGAAACCTCCTCTTCCTCAGGGACTGTCTGCTCCCCTCCCCCTCTCCTCTCCTCCACCTTGCAAACATACATATGGCCAGCTGCTGCATGTGTACGTGCACACATGCACACCCACGCACACACACACACACATACATACACATACACACACTTACACACACATGCATATGCACACACACACACGCACACAAACATGCACACCCACGCACACATACACACACTTACACACACATGCACATGCACACACACACACACATGCACACACACACATACATGTACACACATACACTACATATATACATGTATGTACAAACATACAGTATGTATGTATGCGTAACATACAGACACAGATACATACATACAGTGCATACTAATATATAGCTGTAGCTATACCTGTATGTTTTTATTGTGTAACCCTGTGCCTGTATACAGTATGCTATATTAGTGTACTACACTTTTTATGATAGATCGTAGTGCTCTGTCTGGATCATAGATGAATTAGCTTGAACCATCACAAATAGAATAAAGTATTGTCTCTCTCTAGATAGAGAGCAAAGTATACTGAATTCCTGCCTATCTATTGCAGCAGGTTCTATCAGAGGAGCATTTCTCTCAGTGACCTCTCATCCTGGTATTTGGTCACGTTAGACTGTGACAGAGATAACTCTATTAACAACCACACTTGCTCCGTTTGAATGTGTGTGTGTGCGCATGTGTCTGTGTGTGTGTGTGTGTGTGTGTGTATGTGTGTGTGCGTGTGTGTGTGCACGTGTGTGTGGCAGACTGTCTCTTTCTGTCTCTGTGCTTGAGGCCATAGTGTCATGCTGCTTTCTGGCGTAATGGGATCCAGACTCTCTGCTGAGATGCAAACATCTCTGCATCGAAATACTTCTCCTCAACAAAAAAAGTTTATTTTTGTTTCAAAAGTTTCACACTGAAAACAGGCTTTTAAAACGAAGTCGTTTAGCTCAGGAAGAAAAGGGAGAGAAGGAATTTTTTTCCTCAGGCAATATGCGAAAACTCAAACCTTGCTTTTCTCTCTCACCTTCAAATATTGTTTTTTTTTTGCTCCATCCGAGTTTTGTTTTTACTTTATCCAGTCAGCCATCTGTCCATCACATGCCTTCATCCATGAATTCATCCACCCATCCATCCATCTATCCATCAGAACATGTGTCCACTTGGGTGGCGGACGCCCTGTGGCTTCTGCGGGTCTCTGTGTCAGAGCAGAAGGCCTGTCTGTCTGTCAGTGTCAGGATGCTGGCCCCCGCTGGTGCTCCGCACACACACATCCAGGGCAGAGGCCCACGCGCCGTGCCGATCCTCCCCAGGCCCCTGCCCTCCCGGCTGGGGCGCGGTGGTGGGGCCGGGGGCCCCCATGCCTGGTTGTATTATCACAGGTGGGGTGTTGGTCGCCGCCACCCGGGCTCCTCTCTCTTCAGCTCCGAGGGGGCAGTCAAAAGAGCCCTGTCCCAGTGTCTGACAAGGGGAATTTGGCAGTGGGTGTTGCTGGTGGTGGTTATGGGGGATAGAGGATTGTTAAGATGAAATTTCATAAGGGGTTGGTAGGTTGGTTGGTTAAGTTTGATCTGTAGTCAGTGGGGTGAAGAATAAGTGGTGTGTGTGTGTGCATGTGTATGTGTTGATAAGGGGCAGGCGATGACAATAAGTGGTGTGTGTGTGTGCGTGTGTATGTGTTGGTAAGGGGCAGGCGATGACAGAGGAAAGGCTTTCACTCATCAAGCTGATGGGCGGTTGCTGTTCCCAGCATGCTACTGCGACCCACTGTTTGTTGTTTTTAATTGTTGGCTTCTTGTCTGTGTGTCCGAGAGCGTGGGGGTTGTGGTGGAGGGACCGCCAATACTGCTCCTCTGCAGAATCACCTGGGTGGAGAATGGCAATGGTGTTTTAGAAGATGATGCTTCTAGGCCAGAAATGGATTTTTTTCTCCAAAGAGGGGGAAGCTGTGAGCATGTCTTCTCAGGGCTAAGCAGAAAAATCAGTGACATTTCACTCACAATAATAATGAAATCTCTGTGGTGAAGGAGATTTTTTTTTTTTAAGAGATTTTTTATAGAAGAGCTCTGTTTTGGTAAACACAAGTTGATTTTCCATTACAATATGACAATGAAAATATATTTTACAAGTGAAGATATAACAAATTATGAACTTTGCATTGTGCTTTGTATGAAAAAAATATTTTGTGAATCCAAATTTGTCAATCTTTGTCAGCAAAGATCAAAAACAGCATAGCAAATTAACACAAATGATTCTAACTACCCTCTCCTGTTCTGGATATCTGCAGTTAATGACATACACAGTTACAGAAAGAATTATTTCACTTCATGTGTTTCAGATGAAGACACTGAGACATAAAACAGCAGAAAATTGCCTTGTAGGAGAAAGGAAGAAAAATAAGAAAAGGCAGAAGAAACAGAAATAAACAGAAATAAAGAAAAAGTGTAAACAAGAAGTGAATCAAGGAAGTGAGAAATTCCATCTATACAAGTAGCAATAAATCTGAGGAGGAGAGAAAGAAGAGAAGAGGAAGAGAGAAGAGGAGAGAAAGAGTGGTATGGAGGTATAGAGAGACAGACCTCTCCTGGGTGGTCAGGAACCAGAGGCCAGAGGCTCCGACACAGTGTGGGTGGGGGTTAGAGGCTGCTGAGCTGACGCAAGGATGGTGTGTGTGTGTGTGTAAATGTGTGTGTGTGTGTAGACAAGTGGTCCACCTAAAACCATACATAGACCTATGGAAGGACTACATCAGCATGTTCAAGTGTGTGTGTGTGTGTGTGTGTGTGTCAGAGAGAGAGAGAGAGAGAGAAAGAATGACAGACAACGTGGTGAGAAAATTTGGGGCAAAGAAAAAGCAAAGAAAGTAAAAAGAGTGAGAAAGTAAAAGAAAGAGAGAGAGAGGGAGAGAGAGAGAGAATGTTTGAGCAGGGGGAGGGGGGTGGGGGGGGACTAAACGGGTGAGTGAGAAGGTAAACCATACGGCAGGTTTTCATGTGTTACGGCACAGAGTGCCTGCAGGTAAGAAGATAATGATGAATATGAAACGATATTTTGACGAAGTGGCGACTGCCAAATGCAACCAGATGCAAAGGTGGGAGAAACGAGGAGCAGATGTCTGCTCAAGGGGTAAGTGTGTGTGTGTGTATGTGTGTGTGTGTGTGTGTGTGTGAGAAAGAGAGAGTAAAAGAGAATGAGAACATGCAAGAGAGAAGAAATGAGGGGAGAGAGGAAGAGAGAGAGAGAGAAAGAGAGAGTGAGAGAGACGGGTTCTAACCTCAGTCGGTCTCTCAGGACTGTTTGTGCCCTCCGAGCACGTGTAACACAATCCCGCCTCTGACTGCATAATCACATAATCATACACACAGGTCCAGAGAGGCGTTGGGCGTTCAACCATGCAGCAGCTGAAGGCGAAGAATGCCCCAGACACAACACTGCCCAATTAGACACAGGTCTCAGGTGATGGTGTGAGTGTGGGTGCTTTTGTGTGTATTTGTGTGCACATGTACGTACTTGACTATAGTGTGTGTGTGGGTGTGGTGTGTGTGTGTGTGTGTGCGTGTTCACGTGTGTGAGAGTTGGGTTAAGGGTGAGATTTGCCAAAAGAAAAAGAAAAACCAACAAAAAACAGGAGACCCACAGACTGCAGACCCACACAATTTAACAGATTAGCCTAGCTCTTAAAAAATAAAAATTAAATCTTTTAACAGCTGAATTGTGATGAAACCACCCACCAATACAACAGACCGTTGGATTATAATATGTTTGTGTTTAATTATCTTCCTTTTGCTATCAAGAGTCACTCATTATCTAAATATTGCAGAATGTAAAGATTTTGCAGAATAAGTCAATGGGACGCTGTACGCGTCACGGACTTGTTTGGTCCTCTTGAGCTTCCGTACTATGTTTTTACGGTACCAAGATGGCGCTCTCCTGTAGGAGTAACGTGAAGCCTCTCCTCCGATTCATTCTCAAAACAAGTACATCGAAACGACCTCTTTGCGCTGGGGCTAATGTAAACTCTAAGGTAATTTGTTTTCCTTTTGTAGAATACAACATTTTTGCAATATACTAGGCGTAGCTTAATATATCTTACATTCTTCCTGTGATTTCTTCCGCAAGGCAAGACCTGCACATTCTAGCAAGGATGTCAATTCATGAATTCAACGTTAACGTTAACCTTCATGAAGAGAACATCGCTGTAACAAGCAGAGTGTCAAACTCCGAACGTTTTCTCATTGCATTGATAACGTTACAGCAATTGAGCTGAAGGAGAAAACTGCATTTAATGTGTTTATTATCTTCCATTTCACGGAAGGGTCAACAGAACTCGGCTATACCAAAGTCCTTGTAAAGTATCTCTGGTTCTATTAAGTGAAACTGTGCTCATTATACACGGACAAACGCGACCGAAACGTGTTTGGTAAAGGGTGACAAGAAAGCGTCCTTACAGGGGCGCGTATGATATGTGTAACGTTATGTATAGTTTGTCATGTCGTCATGGGAGGAATTAAACTCAGTCTTTGAAACGGGCAAAATCAAACTGCTACTTTACCACAACAGACTTAAACTCACTATTCAAGACAGGGATGTTCCATGAGTGTTGACATTGGATAACGTTGGATAACGTTACTGCCAAGGACGATATGCTCCTCAAGACTTAAAAAAAAAACAACTAATTTTAATTTAGTGCGGAAGAGAATACAGATATATTAAGTGTGTTTAACATGAAGTTTTAATTATAAAATAATAATAGTGTATCAACCTGTCAAGTTCCTGAAACCAAAACCCCTCGGAAAAAATAAAGGCTACTCGACATTTGTTGTAGGCCTATTTGTTTCTTTTTAATTCCGAGTACACATTACAACTCTACTTTCTCAAGTTCATTTTAGATCATCTATGCCTCATCAATCATTAGGTTGCAGTTACAGAAAGGTACCTAATGTTGAACTGCTCTAGGGCGAGGCCACATTTCTTGAAAACTTACCAGACTGCACTTGTACTCAAGAGATGTTAATGGAGTGCTAACATCCAACAATGAGTCCCTGTTTGCGCATAAGTATGGGTTACAGCGCCGGGTTACAACAATGTCCTTAATTGAGGTGATTTTCGTAGGCCTAATACACTTAAAGGGTAATGTCGCACCCCTGTCACCGCTTGTTTGATGGACGACCTGCTTCGCCTGGTGGGCAAGTTGGTGCACTGAAGCCTGGCGGAATGTTGCCTACGCATTTAGCGTTACCTCGGCCCGTCTGTGTTTGGTTAGTCCTATGTCCCAGGAGATTCCGCAGAGGTGTGCAGCGAGGCAGGGGGCAGCTTTAAATGGGCTGGCGACTGGGGCAAAAGCATCACAGCGGTGCTTCATTACCAGAAATAACATCAGAAATGAAGTGTTGGTTTTCATTTGTTTTAATTTTCTCCAAATGTGCAGTCATTGTCGGCATTCTTACAATGCCCAGAGGTGCGATGTGCGTCAAAGCGACGTGGAGATCCTGAACGAGTGTGAAAAGTAACTGAAGTCAGTGTAGACTAACACAGAAATGATCTGTTACCCCCGCCTTCTTGTTAGATGGAGAGCATTAGGCCAAAAATGGTTGCAGGATATTAAAAATGTAATTGCAATTCACTACCTCACCCCGCTGTTTGCAAAAAAATATCTGAAGGGATAAGAAGGATTGCGTCGCGCAGCAAGTGACCTTCACTCGCTGGAGATGGGAAAAACATCCTAAGCTAGTTTCAGCAGCCCACAAGTACTTAAGATGAATTATGGTGTTATCGTTCACGCTGCCAACTCACTTGTGATTAAAGTTAATGTAGGTGGATTTACTGCTAAACTTGAACTGTCTTTTTGCTGTGTTGATGTGTAAGTATTTAATGTTTTTAAACATATCGCAGTATTTTATATAAAAAACTTGTGTGTTTGTTTGACAAGTATTTGAAGTGGACAGTCACAAATAACCCCACATGGATGTTCTTTTCATTCCAAGGACTGTTGCATTGTGGGACAGCCATGGGGGCTGAAGCCCCTGACTGTTATAAAACATGGCGTTCCCCATCTGCTCCTTAATCGCCTGTGGTCTTAATGGCTAATATCAGTCATTTCAGCTCTGGGCCTTCAGGAAGAGGAAGTTGCTCCTGATTTCTCCTCAGGCCCGGGATCGCTGCGGTGCGCGGTGTCAGCTAAAACCATTAACACAGTCCCCTGAGTCGCTTGCAGAAGGGAAACGGAGAGGAGCGTAGAGGAGGAAAACATGAGGTCTAGTTTGATTACATTAATTGATGACTCTATTTATTTTTAGTTGTCATGTAGGCCCTTCTGTTCACACTAGTGCCTGTGCAGGAGCTTATGGATTGCCATGATGAAGGGTTGGGGGCAGCAATGAACGTCTTGTCAATCTCTCTCTTGATGATAAAAAAAATATATAGTGGAAAAAAATATACTGGAAAATGTATGTATATAAGAGATGAAAATATGTGTTGTCATTTTTTGGACCATGTAAGCTCGGCCTAATATTTCAAATCCTTTGCTGCTGCTTGCTTCACTGGGATGCTGCTCCAGTCGCGTCCTCGTCCAGGGCTGACTCCATGGAAGGCTAGCACAGTCTGAGGTTTTGGGCACAGTTCAGCCCTTGACGTTTTTTAATTAAAACGTCAAACGTATCTGGTGTTGCGCTCTTGGGCTGGGCTCAAGTTAAGAGTCAGTGCCGGCTCTGAGCGTGGAGGAAATTACTGGACTGGTTAGAAAGAGAAAAGGGTGAGAGAGCTTGAGGGAGAGAAAGAAAAAAAATAGAGAGAGAGAGAGAGAGCTAAAACGTGGAGGCTCTTGGCCAGCGTAGCCCCTGAGTGCTACCATAATTATAGATTGATAAATTTATGAGGTGTGTGCAGGTTATTTCTGCTTCGTTGCAAGTTTTATGTTTATGCCGTGTTATTAGTCGCCTACCACCTCACTGTGTTTAATTTTTTTTTTCTGAAGAAAGCCCAAAAAAGGAGTCATGTCTGTTATTAGATGGTTAACTTAAGGATAGATCGAACAGCTGAAGAAGTAAACTTGACCTTGGTCCAGTTGGCATTTATCTGTGTCTGCAGTATAACTTTCGCATGCTTCAGACGTGCAATGGAATGCTCTTAGATTGTGACACACAGGCAGAATCTCTGGTGCAGTTAGACAGACCAGATGCCTGAGGGCCGGTGCAGTGTTGTGTGGTAGATAGCCTCTTCCTAGATAAACAGCACAGCTCCAGGAGGCTGTGTGTTGGAGGAAGACGGTGGAGCCGGCTGGGCCCAGTTGGGCCCTGGATGGCGCGTGGTGGAGAGGTGGTGGTGCGTGTGGTGGCGACGCTGTCCTGGTTATTTTTGGACTCTGCTCGCTCATTCGGACCCTTTTTCTGCTAGGGTGGCTGGTTTTTCCCTTCTTTCTTTTCATTTTTTTTCCTTTCTTTTTCTTTTTTTTTTTTTTTTTGCCGAGGGCCTCCAGTCCCATTAATCAGGGCGAGGGACCCCTGCAGAGTGCAAGGGCCCCGAGTCCTGGCTCTCCACACTGCGGCGTTTCTGTTCCCTCCCCGCTGACGCCCCCACCGCTGCCCGCTGCACAGTGGGAAGCGCGGAGGAACCTCATCAATCTCACCTGTCCAAGACGTCAACCGCAGATTTAATCAAACGCGCCGGACTACGGACCCCTGCCACCTCATCTGTGACCCCACCCCTGCCCCCACCCCCCAAACCAACATACACACTCTCTCTCTGTCTCTCTCTCTCTTTTCAGACATTTACAGCGACTCATTCTGTCTCACTCTCTCTCCTCTCTTTCTCTCTTACAGACACACACAGATACTGGCACACACAGGAAACACACACCCTCACTGTGCTTCACGTCTGATTTCTTTCTTTCTTTCTTTCTTTCTTTCTTGTTCTTTCTCTCTCAAAACTTTGCCTTGTGCTCTGGCTGTGTCACTGCATCCTCTTGTTTGACTTCCCATCCACTCCTCTCTAAATTCTCCCTTTCAGTGTTCGCTGGTCTTGTTTTGATTTGAGGTCATTCCAGCTTTTTGTTTCAAGCTGGGCGCGTGTTAACCGCCCGGCCAAACAGGGCCTCCCCTATCGCCCTGTCACCCACTAAAGAGTGAGGGTGGGGGGTACACAAAGCACCATTTCCTGCTCGATACCTCACTCAAGTTTGCCTCTGTTGACTTGCCGCTTGAACAGGGCCCGTAGTCTAGGGGAGCAGAGAAGAACAGGGTCAGAGAGAATGACAGAGAGGTAAAGATATAAAAGATGGATAGAAAGAGAGATCAAAAAAGAAAGTTAGGGAGAAAGAAGGGTTATGGAGGAAGAGAAAACAGGCATATAGAGAGAACAATCTGCAGGGAGGAGAAACAAATTGTTCACAAAAACAAGATTTTTTGTGACTAATGTCAGGAAGTAAAATCTTTACTGTTTGAGTGTGATATCTATTTTAACTGAATAAACAAGCAGAGGTATGGATAGGTAGGGGCTGCTCATACGAGCAAGGACAGACGTGGCAGAAGACTGGACTGGGGGTTGAGACGAATGCCTGACTTTCCTCCCTTCGTCCTTCACCCCCCCACCCCTGGGGTCTCCCACAGTGGATGGAAGATCCCCTAGAGGCACAGGGCGTCTGCCGCGTTGAAATACGTGCCTTAATGCGGTTACTGACGCTGATAGGCGTACTTTGAGCAGTCAGAGGGGTGCGTGTTCGGGGAGGGGGTGTGTGGGTGTATGTTAAAGAGGGTGTGTGGGGGTCTGGTAGTGGTTGTGGTGGAGTCATGGCAGCGTCTGTGTCACCCGCTGGTTGGTGTTTGCTCTGAGCCTGAGACTTGAAGTGGGACTCTCCAGTTTTGATGTATGAGAGGGCCTATCCAGGAATAGATGCGTCTCTGTTTGCTCGGTCAGCAGCACTTCTGATTGGCTGCTGTCTTCGTCCCCTGTGTGTGTGTGTGTGTGTGTTTGTGTGTGTGGTGTGTGTGGAGTGTGAGTGTGAGTGTGAGTGTGTGTGTGTGTGTGTGTGTGTGTGTGTGTGTGTGTGTGTGTGTGTGTGTGTGTTTTTCCTCCACCCATGCTGCAGAAATATGCCACACTGTGCTGCCATGGTTGAATCCTCTCTCTGTATGCACATGGCTCGAGACGGGCAGACGTCTCCTCCTGCGCGAGGATGGAACTAGATGTGGCTGAGCTCTGGTCAGAGACCGTCACTCCTCGCCAAAGAAGGAATAAGACTGTAGATCCTTTATTCTATTTAAATGTTTATGTTAATTAATTTATCGAGATATTTGGTTGTTTAACTAACATTATAGTCAGATGCTGTTAAGTGTATCAATTGAAATTTTAACACACTAAGTTGTAAATTTAAGGAACAGATTAACTTTGCCCATTTTTGAGGCACCCTCATGGGCAGGTGTAGCGCTTCACCTTTTGGACCACACCGGTGTAGCTGTCCACATCTTAGTCCTTCTCATGTCAGCCGTGGCTATTTTAGTACGTGTGTTTGGCCACCCTGCTCATGACAGCAGCTTGACAAGGGGGAGCTCTTACATAAATCCTATAGAGCTAAGTGTTGTCTAAGCGCACGTTGTCTGTCTTCAATCGTCTACCCCGCATGCTGTCATTTGAAAAGCTCGGTGGACGGACCGTTCCGCTCTTCTTTCCCCGGAATCTCTGCTTCTCTTTGGACATGGAAAAATGGGGTAATATTATTACTCGAAAAGAGAAAACATTCCTCTGTTTTCGTAACTAACCCAATCAGGTCCAATCGAAGTCGGGACTGTTTGTCTGCCTAATGGGGGCAGTGCATTGGCAAGTAATATCATTACTGTCCCGCTCTTCTCGGCCCAGAGATCTGAGTCTGTTTTTCCACGCTCTGCTTTCCGTGGGACTGGACCAGGCCTTAGGCTGCTCGAGCGATGGGAGGCTCTGGTATGGCCCCGGGATGCAAAGGAAAGATCTGTTCTTTTACACACACACACACACACGCACATGCACATGCACATGCACAAACACGCACACACCCATACATACACACACACACACACACACACACACACACACACACACACACACACCATATAAGAAGAAGGAAAATGTACTTGCTGTGCAAGTCATTGAAAAATATATGCCTGTGTGTCCTACAGTTCAGTCTTGCATTCATTCACTTACATATTTCCTTCAGCGCACACACACACACACACACACACACACACTTAAAAGAGGGACATGGATAAACTTGAGTGGTTCTGTAATGTATACCACTGTGAACTGACACTCAGCACTATCATACTTTCTCAGACTCACAGACGCGCACACACACAGACACACACACATACATGCAAACACGAACACGCATGCATCCACAGCATTCTGGCTAATGCCCAGGCTATCTTTCTCTCCCAGACACACATGCACGTGTAGTGGGTTTAGAGTCACGATGGACACGAGCGTGAAAACATGGGTTGGGAGTGTATGTAACCCTTTGAGCTGTTGGTGTTCCTGTCCCCACACACACACACACACACACACACACCACACACAACACACACACACACACACACACACACTGGATAATGTATATGCCATCTGCTGAATGTAGATGAAGGAAGCTTTCGGCACCTTGCCTGCTTCGTGGTACAACAGCGTCGCGCTTGTCAGTTTTATATATGAGGAGCGAACACCCAAAGTTACCACTCCTGCTGTGTGTCGTCAAGGAGGGGGGAGGGAGGAAGAGAGAGTGAGAGAGAAATATGGAACGGAAGAAGTGAAGGGGAGAGAAAGAGGAAGGAGAAAGGGAGAGAGAAAAGAAGGAAAAGGAGAAGGAGACCAGAAGTGTAGGTGAATGGATGGAGAGAGAGAAATTGGGGGGGGAGAGAAATGGAGTGAAAAGAAAAGGAAAAACAGAACATGTGTACCAGGAGAGTTGGAGGAGAGAGAGAGGTGGGGGGAGTAATGTAACTCCTCGCATCACAGAGGCCCAGTGAACTGACCAATTAGACGTCTTCATCTGACACTCCGTGGGGATGCATCATTTTTAAAAAATTAGGCGTACCTGATGTGCACATTTACACAGAAATCACGCTCACACACACGCTCACGCTCACACTCACATCACACACTCACACACCACACACACACTCATACTCACACGCACATTCGCGCACACACATGCACAAGCACTCTCATGCATACTGGACTCTAACATCTGGTCATGTATCACCCCAGACACCATGGTCAAGATTACTGCATTTCTCTGCAAGATTCCTCTCATTCTGCAATAGTACGCGCACTAGCCACTGGGCGTGGGCCAAGTTGTGTTGGCAGAGCAGGGGTGTTACCAGCTTGTGCGTTTAGTTGCAACAATAACACAAACAACCAGTGCCATTCGTCAGGCCAACCAGACGGGCACTAACAGCTCTTGTCTGGAGCCTCGTTACGACGCAAGGCGAGCCACCCATGCTGTTTTGCCCAGGCTGCAGAGCGAAAAACATTGTCTTAATTTATCCCTTTACGAGACACTGTGATTTGTAGATGTGTTTGCGCCAACCATGTTTGGCACAACACTTTTTTTTTTTTTTTGTAATAATGGGTGACGACTGGCCTGATTAATCGGTTTTGCCTGGTTTGCCTTTTTGCAAGCTGATCACAGGGTTCAGGCAAAAACTCTGCTACTGCATAGGGAAGGAGCTACATATACACTGCTTTTGCCACACAAAACGAATAGTGTCTCGGAGGAAGGGTGTTTGTTTGAAGATGATGATGGAAAAGACTGATGATACTGTGGACAGAGGAAACGTTTTTTTGCGACGGTGTTGGGATTATATTGGGGGAAGGGGTTCTCTGCACTCGTGGCGAGGTCTTCGAAAGGCAGAAAGATCTTGTGGGAAAAATTTTGTATGGTTATTGCGTCAAGTAGACCACTATCTAGGTCTGCCTTGAACATTTAGACAGCGTAGAATTTAATGGCTGAGAGGATCATTTGTACTGAGAAATTGCTCGTCTTCACATTTTTCAAGACGTTTTGGCTAGGCTTTGCTGTGTTGACCATGAATGCAATCCTGTCCTGTGCGTTCAGTTATGCCATTTAAAAATCTCCATGGCTACAAGACTGTTGTACTTCACTATCACCATTATAAAATGTAACCGCTGCTTGTTTTTTTATTTTTTTTATTTTTTTAAGTCACTCAACATAATTCATTGCCTAAGAAAAGGCCTCTCTCAGTCTCAGTCTGTCAGACATTTGTTATGATTTCCTTCTTTTTACTCTAAAGCCCTATTTAATTTCAGCTCCCCTTAACCAGAGTCATTAAAAAAAAATGTGTGCAGCCCCCCCCACACACTCTCTCAGCTCCCGGTAGATGCGAGGTGTGATACGCTGATTATTCCTTCGGTGGTTGTCGTTGGCAGGCTTTCAGCTGAGGTGCGATTGTCTTGAATGACACCATTACCATGTCTGCTGCATGGCTAATGACGGCCCCTAAGGACCTGGGGGCTAGGGTGTGTGTGTGTGTGTGTGTGTGTGTGTGTGTGTGTGTGTGTGTGTGTGTGTGTGCGCGTGCACGTGTGTGGGGAACATGTCAGCCTCAAGGTGAGAACACACATGAACCAGTGTACCAACCAGCCGCATTCACCCCCCAACACACATACACACACACACACATTCACTCACACTGTCATTCACACACACACAAACTTCCTCACACACACCACTACCACGCCCCCTACAAGCCTCCAAATCATTCCTGACACCTTGGAGAGAGAGAGGGGGGCCCCCATCGAACTGGTGGCGGTCGACTGTGATTACTCACTCTCAGTAATGACATAAGTGCTCTGTTCCTTCCTGGCCTGTCGGGGCCCTGCCCCGCCTCGCCTAGCCTCGTAAATGACCCCGGATCAGCCTCTCCAATGCCAAGGGAGAAGGGAGACGTGCCGAGCCCGCAGATAGACTGATGCCAGATCAGTTTCACAACCACAAAGAGAAGAGAAAAGAACGGCAGTCGTGCTGTTTGTGTTGATTGTTGGTGACTGGTTTTTGTAAGACAGCCATTATAGTCCTCTTTAGGATGCGAGATGGATGTATCTGACAGACTTCATGTAAATGTGTGGACCATACAGTGGCCACCTTGGCCAGGGGCCTGTAACCATAATGTGATATAGACGCAGTTGAGCACCGTTCCTATATGTGGAAGATTTTTTCTTTTCTTTTCTGCAGTTGAAATAAGAGCTGGCAGTCATCAGACTGAAAAGCTGCTGTCGTAAAGAGCCCCCTACCCACACCACCCCCCCCCCCCCCTCATCCTCTCAGTGCCCCCAAGTCAAACCTCAGGAATGTAGCTGACATGGCGGTGGCACATGGCTGGTTCCTACAGGGCCCTGGCTAAGGCTACGTCTACGAGCTGGTCGCCTCTTCCTGATTTGGGAGATCCAAACATCTATTTCACCAAACATATATGT
>PYXC01001355.1:2102500-2182500 GCA_015244755.2 Tenualosa ilisha
AGGCCAAGTGGTTGCTTGAGATATTGTTTCTCAGGCAGACCGCTTGAACAGATTTCACACACTGCTTGAGTCTGTGAGGAAACTGAAGTAAGAGTTATTCCACTGTATTTATGATTGCTCAGGCAATAGTTGAATACTTTTTCGATTTGATTATTTATTTATTTTTCTGTTCCTTTAATCTAACCAGTCCTTTATCTTGTGTCTGTGTGGTTGGCATTTTTGCAATTATTATTATTTTTTTTTTTTATTATTTCCTGGAATATCGCAAGTAAGGAGATGAGTTTTCCACTGTTCATTTAAAAGTAGTAGGCCACAGGAGGAGAAGAAGGGGAGAGAGAGAGAGAGAGAGAGAAAGAGAGAGGGGAGAGAGAGAGAGAGAGAGGCGGTAGTGTGGGGTTGATAATAATGGATGTGGTGTAGTGTGCACTGCACAGCACAGCACAGCAGCTTATTGGATGTGGGTGCGGAGAGTTTAAGGGGCGCTGATGAAATCTGAAAGTCTAACCGCTGGTTTGAAGGACGCCATAATCAGAGTGGACATTTTTCCTCCTACTGGACACCTAAGAGTGCAGGTCTCTGCGTATTCTCTTTTGCAAAAAAGTGTGTGTGTGTGCATGTGCGTGTGTGTGCGTGCACATACGTGTGTGTGTGTATGCTCATGTATGTGTAGGTTCTTATGTGTGAGTGTGTATCTTAGAGTTAATGTGTTTGTGAAAGTGGGTCAGTGTTCTTAGGTTTGCAGGCACACACCAACACACACACGCACAGGGATACATACTCAAAACATACTCACACACATGCACAAGCACACACACACTCATACACGTGTACAACCTCGCGCGCCGCGCACACACACTCACACACACACACACAGAAAGAGAGAGAGAGGCCTATTTTTGTTCCCGTTTAACTTCATGCCACATATCTTGGCAGTGCTGGGGACCTCCCATTGAACACACGAGCACTGGTCTGTTCCACATGTAAAAATAATACTGCCGCCCAAGGAAAACACTTGACTTCATTGAGAAAAAAAAACAATGACAAGCTGAAATCAATCGTGTCTTAAGTGAGGGCCTTCAAACAGAATCAGCGCTTAGGTCTGGATTGTGTCTCTGTGTGTGTCCCTCTCTGTGTGTGTGTGTGTGTGTGTGTTAAGTGTGTGACAGACAAAAAAGGAGATAGACACTGCGCAAGACTGAGAGTTGTGCATTGTGGTTACACCCTTTTCTTTTACCGGAAAAATGTCCGCAGTTTTAGATTTATGGGAATGTTTTTGGCTGTTTCACATAATAGAAATCCACACATAAAGCTGAGCGCGAATGGGCCTTTATGGGTCTCGCGTTCTCTCCTTTCGGAACTCGGGCTGGTGTACTCGACCGATATCTTTATTTACGCTTCGCACCTCCCGTGGTTTTACCGACTTGTGCTGTGTGTGCGCCGCTTGTTACATAAGCGCCCACGTCCCCATGGTGGATCACGGCACAGATCGAGTTCAGCCATAATGAATCTGCCATTTCTGTGTGTAACAGCATCTCTAACGGTATCGCTTTCTTTTTAGTGCCTTGGCTGTCATCGACGTGTCCGCCATTATATACTCTCATACAGGCTGTCCGGACGCCGTAAATATCGTTTTTTCATATATTTCTTAAAAAAAAAACTGGCCAGCGTGAAAATGTGTTTTATGTCCCTTTCTCTCGAGGGGCTTACGTCATGAGTCCCTCGGTCTCTTTGTGAGAGTGCGACACATTGTGTGGTGCCGTTGCCAAAGCACACTGTAGAGTCTAAGCCACTCATGCAGAAAGAGTTCCCTGCCTTTCCCTTCCTTATCCTCGTTTTCCTTCGAGCGCCACTCCACACACACACACACACACACACACACACACACACACACACACACATCAAAACCACCTTTTACTTTTTGCCAAGTTATTGGCAGAGTTGGTTTCAGCTTGTGCCCCTTTTTTAACTCCTCTGAGTTTGAGCAGTAAGAGCCTGGTCCTCCTGAGCATCTGTTTTGGTCGGTAGAGGCTGGCAGGGAGACTGGGTAGCCTCTAGAGGAAGTGTTTGGAGCGGGTAGTTAAGTGTTCTGTTTCCTTGCAATACTCGTAAACACCACACAGGGGGGCTAAGGAGAGTCCCTAGAGACACTGGACTAGCTTTTACATGAAGGGGTGCAGCTGATAAAAAATCTTTCTCTCTCTCTCTGTGTGCGTGGGAAGGGGGGGGGGGGTTACATAAAACTTGTGAAGCATTTAGTGTGCAAAACTTATAGAGCAGTTTGAGGAAGGGTGAGACAGAACATTAAAAAAGTTGTCCGAAAATTAATCTGTTAAAGTCACTAGCCGTGTTTTCTGCTCTGGATCACTTGGTTTGGCCTGCTGATGCTGGTGAGTTTGTTAGCTTATACTTGTGTGTGATTGTGTAAGTCTCATTGTGTGGACAGATGTCTGTTTTGACGCTATTCTTTGCATGTGGACAGATCGCTTTGCAGTGTGTAGACCAAACCCTTTCTGTCCTTCAAACTGTTCACATCTGAGAGTATTTGGTATACCGCTGGCATGAGGCAATATTTTATAGTTAGATGATGCGCTTGCTTGTGTGAATGTTGTGTGAGGGTGTGTGTACAGTGCCCAGCATAAATGAGTACACCCCCTTTGAAAAGTAACTGTTTAAACAATATGTCCATGAAAACAAAAAATATTCCCAAAAATTTTGCAGACTAAGTTTAATATCACACCTGCGTAACATACAACACAAATGTTTGCTTAATAATATAACTTCGATTACATATTTTTCAGTTTTACTCAAATTAGGGGGGAGCGAAAATGAGTACACCCCCAACAAAACTACTGCTTCTAGTATTTTGTATGGCTTCCATGATTTTTAATGACGGCACCAAGTCTTCTGGGCAAGTTGGCAACATTTTGTAACATCAATCTTTTTCCATTCTTCAATAATGACCTGTTTTAGAGACTGGATGTTGGATGGAGAGTGATGCTCCACTTGTCTCTTCAGAATTCCCCATAGGTGTCTGATTGGGTTCAGGTGACATGCTTGGCCACTGAATCACTCTCACCCTGTTCTTCTGAAAGCCGACAGTGGCCTTAGATGTGTGTTTAGGATCACTGTCATGTTGGAAAAGTGCACCACGACCAAGTGCACGGAGTGATGGTAGCATTTTATTTTTTCAATACAGAGCAATACATCTCTGAATGCATGATGCCATCAATGAAATGCAGCTCCCCAACACCAGCAGCACTCATGCAGCCCCACTTGAGGACACTGCCACCACCATGCTTCACTGTAGGCACCATGCATTTTTCTTTGTATTCCTCACCTTTGCGAGGCCATACAGTTTTGAGGCCATCAGTTCCAAAAACATAAATTTTGGTCTCATCACTCCTTAATACAGAGTCCCAGTAGCCTTCATCTTTGTCAGCATGGGCCCTGGCAAACTCTATGCGGGCTTTTTTGTGCCTGGGCTTTAGGAGAGGCTTCTTTCGTGGACGGCATCCACGCATGCCATTCCTCTGCAGTGTACGGCGTATTGTGTCACGGGAAACAGTCACCCCCGTTTGGCTTTCTAATTCTTTAGCTAACTGTAGTGAACTTTTCCGATTTGTGCCGATTTTCTTTAACCCTTCTCATCAGAAGACATTCCTGTTGAGGTGTTAACTTCCGTGGACGACCAGGACATCTCTGTGACATGGTCGCAGTTCCATTTTTCTTAAATCTTTGTACCACTTTTGCTACAGTATTCTGACTAATAAGTAAAGGTTGGCTGATCTTCTTGTAGCCTTTACCTTTCTGGACTATAACACCCTTTTATAGTCAACTATCTGCTGGACTAATTGAATAATAACTCACCTGTGACTGAATTCTTGGTAAATAAGACATTTGTAGTCTAAAATCTTGCTTTTGCCCTGGGGTGTACTCAATTTTGCTCCCCTCTAATTTGAGAAAAACTGAAAAATATGTAATCTAAGTTATATTATTACGCAAACTTTTGTGTTGTATGTTACGCAGATGTGATATTAAACTTAGTCTGCGAAAATTTTGGAAATATTTTTTTGTTTTCATGGACATATTGTTTAAACTGTTACTTTTCAAAGGGGGTGTACTCATTTATGCTGGGCACTGTATGTGTTTGTGAGTGTGTGTCAGTCTCTAATCCAGTCTTTTCCTACCTGTCCTCAGGTTTCTGAACATGCAGAGCTCTCCTGGATCTTGGGTTGTCTGACCAGCATGCCCCGGCTGAGGCACCTGCCCCAGTGGAAGGTGAGGAAACGGCCCCGCCCTGCCATGACCTGCCCCGTCACATCACCTCACATGACCTCTGGTTGCCTCGTCAGAAAGACCAGAGGCGCTCCATTCGCACACACACAGATGGTCCATGTTTTCTTCGTGTAAAAATGTCCAGTCCATTGTGTTTTACGATGCCCCTTAAAAGAGACTAAAGCATGCTCTCCCTCTCTCTCCCTTTTCTTCTCTTCTGCTCCCCATCAGCCTTTATCCCTCTCTTTCTTTCTTTCTTTCTTTCTTTCCCTCTTTCTTTTTTCTTAGTGTCTGCCCCTTTGTTGTTTAATCAAAACCACTGTAGCGGATGGAGAGTATGCATGAAGGTGCAGATCCCTAACTCGCCACAGTTCTCTCCCCTCCCTCTCCATGTTTGTTCATTCTTTCATTCCATCATTCTTCATCCCCCCTTCCCCTGTGTGTTAACGTCTTTCTCTCTCCGACTTCATGTTTGTTTGAAATGATTTTACAGTCGTTTGTTTCCCTGTCCTTCCGCCATGTTTCTCTGCCCGACCGTGTTTCCAGACAGCAACTAAACCAGTTGGAGTGCTGTTTCGACGCCTCCGCGTTTGCCACGTGGTGAGCGCATATCGGTCTCGTTACGATGCTTCACCCCGCTTTAGTCCGCGGGGTCAAATGTTCTCGGGCCTGACCAAACCAACGCTTTGATATCCCCCTGCTGAAGGTTCACTTTGCGGCCAGGGAAGAGAGAGACAGAGAGGGAAATAAAGAAAAGGATAGAGGAAGAGGGAAAGAGTGGGAGAGAGGCCTGCCTGCTGGAGTGGCGGTGGGACAGCAGCAACACTGCCGGGGCGGCTCCTTGTAAACTCCCTCGTCTCCCTGTTTGCACCATGGTTGAGTGCAAGCAAACGTGCCGGAAAAACAGCCGTCCCCTCCCGAGCAGCGGGTGGGCAGGCAAGCAGGCGGCGAGCGGCCAGCGCTAACGCGAGAAGATTCCTTGTGCGCACGGACCCGAGCAGCCATGGAGACCGGAACTTCTCATGTTTGTACAGCTCCTTTGCTCCAGCCAAACAAGCGCAAAGGAGAGAAAAATTTTGTGCGTGCGTACGTGTGTGCGTGTGTGCGTGTGTGCGTGTGTGTGTGTGTTTGTGTGTGTGTGTGCCTGTGTGTGTGCGTGTGTCTGTTTGTGTCTGTGGGTTAGATAGAGGGCGAACGACAAAGATGGACAGACCAAGACAGTTGGTGAAAGTGGGAATGACCACTTTCCAACATTAAGGTCTGTTTATTAGTTCTAGTTAACTGACTCTTAATGGCAAACTGTGGGTGACAAAGTGATAACTTAACATCTGTATAGCCTTTCTCATTATTTCATTCCTGATCTCTCTCCCTCTCACTCTCTTTCTCTTTCCCTCTCTCTCTCTGCAGATGAAGAGCAAACAGAAGAATGAGGGAAGTGTTGGGCTGTACACATACCCTGTCCTTCAGGCTGCAGATATTCTACTCTACAAGTGAGTGCCGTTACAAACGCACTATCATGTACACGAGCCCTACAACAAATTTTACATTTGTACATTTTTTTTTTTCACTTGACATACTATCTTATTCATTGATTTTTTGGGATTATTTGTATGTAGCACTTAGTCTAAGTGTAAATCTGTAAATGTATTTATTACAGATTGTTGCCCTGCAGGTAGTCCAGTTAAATAATGTAATTCACAAGACACCCATTAAGCAAAAAATGGCCTCACAGAGAGAATTATTCTACATTTTTAAAGACAGTTCATGTTATCACATGCAGTATACTGATTATTATTGCATATATACTGTATTCACAATACATTATTTAACAAAAATGGCCTTACAGAGAATATTCTATGTTCTTGTTATTAATTTCATGTTATTAAGTATTTTTGCATGTACACCAGATTCATTTTTAGATTCTTTTCTGTGTAGCCTCTGACGGTAATAAATTGATCAAAGTAAACAAAAGCTACACTGTGCTCTGATACATTAAAATCTATCTGTCCAGGGGGTGGCTGATATCCTGGGGTGTGCTCACTTGGGATCAAGTTTAGATTGAGTTTAAATTGTTGTGATTAGTTCTTGGCTGTTAACTGTGGGTTTTTACCTGCCTGTGGTCCGGCAGGTCCACTCACGTCCCAGTCGGGGAGGACCAGGTCCAGCATCTGGAGCTGGCCCAGGATCTGGCTCGGATATTCAACAACCACTACGGAGAGTTGTTCCCAGAGCCCCGTGCCCTACTTAGTAAGTCTAGCGTTCATTTTAGGCTCTTCCGAAAGCTTTGCACCTTATGTGGGGGCATTTTCAGTATATGGGTGAACATATACAGCATACCGCACACACCATACAGCATAGACACACACACTCTGTATGTCCAACAGAAATATCATTTACTGTGGTCTTAAGGTTCAAGATTCAGCACTGTATTGTCATGTTGCCTAGGGATTCGCTTCAGTGTGGAAAAAGACAGGACGCATAACTATTTTACAGTAACTCACATAGAATCACACACTACTGGGAAAAAGAGGGGGCAAACCCCACACGACATAAACATTTTTAAACCTGAATGTCAGACCAGGAGGGTAAAATTTTAGATGTATAGTTAAAGTGACATGGGTGAACCACATATAATACAATAAATATTGAGTAAAATGAGTATTTCAATGAATAAAGTAGCGTAAAAGAAAAAAATTAAAAGCACTTTAAAAGCAATTTATACAGGCTCATTAGGAGAAAAGTATACCCCTAAAATGAGTTGATGTACACTTGTGATAATTCACTGTTCACCACACAAATACCTCCCACACCTGTACCGTATTCATACACACAGAAACACACTAATGTTGCATCCATTCATGACCAGATGCACTCATTCAAACGCACATGGTCTGTATTCCGCGCTGTGTGCAATTGTCTTTGTAGGTCGCTTTGGATAAAAGCGTCTGCTAAATGCCTAAATGTAAATATATACGTATGTTGTATTTTCCTTAGTAAACCCCATTGAACAAAGAATGTTGTTTAAGTGTGCTGCACAAAATCCTCACAGCTTCACACTAAATTCACATGAACTCCTTTACACTCCCCATAAGAAGCAGTACACACTCTCATTGACATACTCAAGCACACACGGTCAGACGTGTGCTTTCATCGCGGAGCACAACAAGCCCCAGCGCTTGGCTACACCCTTTTTTGGTGCATAATTATCACCATTCTAAAAGTACAATATGTGAGTAATCATGCATGCGATGGTGCTTTGATTAAAGGAAGGCTTCCATACTCCCCCAGGGTGATAATAGACTTGGGGAGTTCCCGCATAGTGACTTCAGACAGGGTAGCATAGGGACAGCCGGAAAAATACAGAATATGATGAGGCTGTTTGTATATGGCTGATTTTGACTCTTTTTTTTTTTTTGTTCCCTCTCCTTCATTTGAGGTTTTTGGGTTAGGGTGATTTGGGGGTTGTTGTTGATGAGCTAAAATGTGAATGGAAGTGGTCTGGTGATCAAATTTGACCCCCTTCAGATGTGCTATAATCAGTGCCAGAAGTTCAAAGGTCGTTTCTTTTGAAAATGAACATTTGAAACTAGAACAATAGAAGTGACGTGTCACGGATATTAGAGGATGGAGATGAGCAACAGTCATGGTGTCATGGATACGGAAGAATAGGAATGAAGGAAGGCTGAACTTGGTTAGTATGGACATCTTTGCCCTACAAGTATTGATTAGCAATTCATTGTTATTTATTGGCATTCTGAATGTTGGATGAGCCACACTGGATGAGCGTTTGGCTGTTACTGATTTCACTGATTTTACTGATTTCACACACAGGATGAGCATTTGGCTGTTACTGATTTCACTGATTTCACACACTGGATAATCATTTGGCTGTTACTGATTTCTGATTCATGTATTATAAGACATTTTCTTTTAAAGGAAACTTGTTTGTCTTCCTTTCTCTCTGTCACTCTGTTTTCTTCTTTCTCTCTTAGGCACCATGCGGAAGGTAAAATCCCTTCGTGACCCGTCCTCCAAAATGTCCAAGTCGGACCCCCAGAAACTTGCTACTATCAGCCTTACTGACTCGCCCGATGACATCATGTTCAAGATCCGCCGTGCCGTCACCGATCTCACCTCCGAGGTGACCTATGACCCTGACACTCGGCCCGGCGTGTCGAATCTGTTGTCAATCCACGCGGCTGTCTCTGGCCTGACTGTGGAGGAGGTGGTGCGGCAGGCACAGGGAATCGACACGGGCCGCTACAAGCAGGTGGTGGCTGAGGCTGTGATCCAGAGGCTGGATCCCATCCGAGGGGAGATCCAGAGGTTGAGGGACGACCAGACCCACCTGGAGAGTGTTCTGGCTTGCGGGGCGCAGAAAGCCCGGGAACTTGCCTCGCCGCTGTTGAAAGAGGTCCGGCAGCGCGTAGGCTTCTACTGAGTGTAGAGTGTAGTGTGTGTGTGCGCGCGCGCGCGTGTGTGTGTGTGCGTGTGTGTGTGTGTGCGTGTGTGTGAGTGTGCGAGTGTGTGTGTGTGTATGTGTGTATGTGTGTGTGTGTGTGTGTGCATGTATGTGTGCTTGATTACACCATGGGTGCCCTGTACTCCAAAGAAGATATGCTAAGCTGCAGGAGGGCTGCTTCAACCTTAATAGCCCCTGACCAGAGGCTCAAACAGAGACGGATTAGATTAATAGACCTCTTTGACTACACCTTTGACTATAACAATGTTATCATATGAAGCAGAAATGGAACATGTCATGGTGAAGGAATTTGCCAGCTATAAAGATGGTTGTCTTCTCTTGTTATTTTGCGATAGTGAAACTGACCTTGCCAGCCTTCTTTGACTTGGGTGAGTTATCATGGTCCCATTTCTAGGCCATGTTATAATGAAAGAAAAAACACAGATTTTGCATAAGATGCATTAACGGTGCCCGCTAAGGAGATGGGCACAAAAGCACTGGTATAGAGAGAGAAAAAGAGAGATGCCTAGTCGTTCCCATGGTCTGTGAAAGAAAGAACTCCTCTGTATCCTACAGGCCCTGCAATCTTGGGGAGACAGAGACTATTTGCCCAGAATATATTCTTGGACTTTTTATGGGCAGTCTGGAAACTACTGTAAAAGTGAGGCTGGTGATGACGCCGTCTCTGCTGTACAGGTGAGCTTATAGAGACAAGCTCCTCCTTAATGTTGCGGACTCAAACACTTTCAGTGTTTTTGTTTTTTGTTTTTTTTTTGCCACTGTTCCATTTGCTTTTGTCATGTTTTATATTTATTATGACAGAATAAATATAACAGAAGATTGTATTGAAATGAGCAGTATAGTGTTGTATAAGATACAGCAAACTCCTTCTGTTGCTCCTTCTCTCTCCCTTTCTCTCTTTCACACCTGGAAACCCACCCTGCATCCAATACAACAGACACATGCAGACTCAAGCGCAAATGCACACACGTAACCAAACACATGCACACAAATACACACAAGCACATAAATACACACAAGCACACAAATACACACAAGTCCAAGACCACTGGTACAACCATCATCATTTCCCTCCATCATTCAGTGCAGGTCAGCAGCGCGACACATCGTGAACACTTCCCCCTCACTGTGATGGTTGGACGACCTGCTTTGGTTAAGACAATATTTCCACCTTCCGCGGTCCATCTTGACGTCTTCTCTCTGCCAGCCCGTCAAATGGATCAAATAAACTGTGGGGTCTGGCCTCTGCCGTTATTTTCCAGATGAATATTTACCTGGGAACCGGGAGGGTGCTGGAGATGCCCCGCGTACATGTTTGGCCTCGACCTCACCCCTTTTTTTACAGTGCGAAATTATACTGTGTATGTCAAACGTTTGCTCCAATCTGTAACACCGCTTTGAGTACATTTAAAACTGGCTGAGGTCCACAGAGTTCTGATAAAGCTAAACACTGTTTATCTCCCTCTTCCTTTGTATGTGTCTGCCTTTCGCGCTCTCGCTCGCTCTCTTTGGGGCTGTTGTCATGTTTATTTACCCTGGCTCGAGCACCTGTGAAAATTGCGTGTAAGGTTTATGTAGGCTGTCTCATGTGCTCTGAGGCCAGCCGGGAAGAAGCGATAGTAATGGAGGTGAAAACTTACCTCATGTACATATAACACGGGCTACACTTGATGTTCTTTTGCACTCCTAATTGTGTAGTGTTGCCTAGATACCTTTCAGATTTTCTGAACTCTGTGTCGGACACGGGAATTGTTTTCCTCTACCTCAGTCGCCAGTGTTGTCAGACATTAAATCCCAAATAGGCCTCGATAGTAAGTTAAAATATTAAAAAACGAATACTTCTAGTCATTAATTTTCAGTGTAGTTACCCTCTCTACTTTTAGTAACATGTCATTCACACAAGATGTCAGCGCGGATATCTTATTTATGGACAAGAACATTTATTTAATTTAGACAAAACAAAAACAGGCTAATCCGAACACAGAGACGGTTTGAATATGTAGGTTTACCTAGAAAATGTGGCTGTGTGTGGAAATTCATGAGTTAACATAAAAAGATGTCGTGTTGCATATCCATAAATCATACCTGTGGCTGTGTGCGTGGTAAAGTTTAATGTAATTGGGTTCAGAAGCTCAGGAAAATCAACAAAACATTTAGTTCATTATTTATACTGATGACTAACCCGTCTAGTAGTCAAAGATGAAATGATCCTATAGAAATGTACCATATATTATAAGTATAATGATTGTTTTAAATAAACATTTGTACAATTTTGCGGATATTATTTTTCCAATTTGTTTCCAAACAGACGCGGAGTGTCTGAAATATTTTCCATGTAGTCGTGCGCTTCACCAACCCCGGTAATGAAGAAAATAAAATATTTTTATACTTTTGAAGTTACGGGAAAACTCCTAGGGATTATACGCACCGATAGTAAATCTTAACCTGCACCATTACTGAACAATCTGGTAAAATGTTCATATGTTGACATTTCTCCAAGGCGTTTTACGAATCGGTAGATGACCAGAATCTCCCTTATTCACGCCGCCTCCCCTGAGGTTCTTTTAATTGGACCATGTTTCTACATGGTCGAAGGGGCTTAGCTCACCCTTCGTGACTGGACGCCATCGTTTATTTCACTCATATGAAAAAAGGAAGTTAAGAAATTGTGCCTTTACACAGCTGAAAAATACTCAGGATGGATTCCGGTAGAGCCAATGCAGTATGGTGAGCGTTCGTTTGCCTACGGGACACTGACAAGTCCTTTCCTCACTAGTCGCATTGCATTCTCCCTAGATATAAACGGAGATACGCGTTCATGTAATAATACCAATTAGGGAAATATTCTTATGTGTAGCCTCGGTTTCTTTAAATTTCTCGCCATTCTATTGTAACTGTTATGATAGGGGGACAGGACACTGATCTGATGCAGTCAAGAAAAGAACTGAGTCCTGACATTAAGTTGAATTCTCTGTCTTTGGCCACATGTGCACAGGCGAGCGCGCAACTTTTCTCAACTTTTCCCAGAGGTCATACCTCTAGTTCTTTTAAACAGTTTTACACAACAAGATTCCATGCGTCTGGCTCATGATTAAAGTCCTCTTAAGACCTCAGATTTTTTTCTCTCTCAACAATATGACAAAGAAACAGATATAGGCTCAGAATAGAACGCAACACGAGGATAGACTACAAATAACATTTTTTCTCATCTTGGTCTGCCACAGTCAGCGCACTGAGTGTTCGTAAACGAACACGGAACACAATACATTTTGTGAAGTTATTTGAATAATGATTTATTAATTTGCCCCCGCACTGTGCAAAGTGATAAGCTGATTTCGTTAAGATGTCATTTTGAGTTACCGTTTCATGGATATTTTGACCTCTCATTCAGTAAGTTTAATGTAAAGGTTGCACATTTCAGTCTAAAGAAAAGAAGACTAGGTGTGCACTTTTCACTCTTTAAACAAAGCAAAACAAAATAAGACAAAACTAAACTAAACAATATATATATTTAACCAGCTTAAAAAAGTTAACAGTGTGCGGCTATGCTCTTCATTTCTTCAAATGACAGCCTGCTTTACCAGACAGCACCTCTACGTGGCTGTGTGTTAATTTCTACGTTTGTCCACCTCAGTTTGCAAAGTTGTTTTATCAGCCCATGCAGCACGGCCTGCTTCAAAATCAGTCACTCCAGTGGCATAGATTAGTATTCTCTAGCCATGGTTATGCTCCATATGTGTTTTTGTCGTGCGCCGAGCAGAGACAATTATCTTTTATAACTGAAAATATGATATTAAAAAGCATTAAACGGTCTCCGCTACACCCCACCCCATCCACACTGTGTATGGAGCATGGCTTATTGTTTTTTATGTTGCGATGGCAAGGCCTTCATGTGAGTTACAGAGCACAGGAGTATTGACTGCTATTATTAACATTCATTAGAAGGTTTAACAGATTATGGTACCCCATTCTATGGGAAAGTGAATTGATTCGATATGTAGAAGATGAAATTCCATCACTTGCCCAGCACAACAGTTTCTGGGGGCATATAAATTTCATTTGATTTCTATTTTAATCCCCTTTAATTTAAATTTACTAATTACACTATTGGTATTAGTAACTATAATACATAACATGTATATTGACACAACACCATCCAACGGTATAGTTAAAACTGGATCATAATAAATAATAGGCTAAGATGCTGGACTGTTTAAAACTAATTTCCGACATGCATTTCCGTCAATTAAACAAACATCTGGCATTTTTTTTACGTAGGCTACTAAAGGGTTATTCTGGAGTTTGGATCTAAAACTACAGAACTACTTAAAAAGCATACACAAACTTCGCAACCACTGCCACTGATTAACATTCACTAACGTCTTCAGGCGATATTTGTTGGCGGTGTCTGGCTGGGAAGCTTTTTCTTTGGGGTTTCGACCAGACGCATATAACTAGTGCATAGCCTACTCCCGACGGCTAGAGGGAACGACAGGTGTGTTTATTATATGAAGATTATTATTATTGTTATTTGATTATGTCAGAAGTAGGCTACAAATCATTAAATCAGTTAAACAAATCATATGAAAAAATGGTAATTGTTTTAAAGTGCTACTAATCAGAATGTTTTTTATTGCATTCTGACGGCAACAATTCTCAAATAAAATTGTTATCCTTTATAGCCTATAGGTTATGGGTTTCATGAAAAAATGATGCGTCTGCTGCAAAGTATTAAGCGCAATTTATTAGAATAAATATAGTGACTCGGAACATCGGCAAATCAGTTCTCAACATTGCCTTCATATTTCAGTGTTTTAAGTATTTTCGTCGGCCCACTCAAAGATGGCGTGCAGGTTAGACTATCAGCGTAGGCTCGACCTTGTGCTGACATCTAAACGAATTGGGTAGCCTATCTGTTATATTCTTCAGAGCAAGACCCAACAGCCGTGGAAAGCCTTAAAGATCTTAAGCAGTAGCTTGACGCGCACAGCCCATTTTGCAGGCTGACTCACCTGCCACCGGATTTAAGCCCTGTCGGATTTGCCCCTGCAGCAGAACGTCAAAGTCAAGCCCAGTCGCTAATGAATGTAGGAGAAATAATACTATTTCAAAAACTGTTCCGGAGGTTATATATGATTTTAGACTCAAGTCCAATTTCAGTTAGAAAGGCAATGTATGGCATAGGCCTAGTAAATCTTCACACAACTAAAGATAGAGGCGCTCAAACTCTTGAGCGTTCTGTGTCTCACAACATTGAGACAAGGTTGATTGTAATTGATTTTTAAACTGTGATTAGTGTATGATTATGCTGACATATATTTGTGTGAGTATTGGCATACTGGGCCCATAGCTGACAAAGTGTGGAAATATTCTGCTATTTAAAAAGAGTAAACGCACACAAGTGCGACTTCATCATACACATCCAACCAGTATAGTACAAATGAATGAGTCAATGAATACAGCTTTGAAGGGACGTGGGTAATTCATGTCGTGGCGCCCTTTTAAGTATAATAAGAACCGGGTTTTACTTCATGTAGATAAATGTGAACCTCAAACTCTTGGAGACATTCTTATGATATTGCCTTTTCCCAAAAACATTCAACCATATATTTTTCTTCATAAAGCCCCAACAAGGTTAATTTACTGTTGCACGGACGGTCAAAAGAGTCCAGCCAAATGCTCTAGCTCCACGAGCTGTTATTTCCCTCCTCTGTTATTGGACGACATATTTTGGTTTTCTCCCTTTCCGCGTTTCTCATTGGACACACGGGATTTGACAGGGAGCGAGAGGGCTGCCCTTACTGCTTCGAAAAAAGTTCTCCAGAAGTGAGTATCAATCAGAGAGCAGAGAGGGGGACAGAGAGCGAGAGAAGGAAGGAGGCAGAAAGGAGACACAAAAACAGCTAGCCATTATCAAAATATCTCTTCGAACCACATTTCCTCTACCACGCAATTGACTGCTACGGGACATGGCATCTCATCTCTGTAAAAGTTTAAAACTCTTGAGGTAGTCATAGGTTGGGGGATTACTTTCGTCAACGGAAAGTTTTTTTTTGTTCTTCTTTGCCCCAGCTCGCTGTAAACTTTCTGCTTGTTGTGTTTGTACGGTACCTGTGTGCGCGGAAGGAGTTTTTGTCGTCCCCTCAGCTGGATTTGTTTCGGGAGAGATGAGTGACAGGAGACGATCTGCCGCCGCGCTGAGCTCGAGAGCGCACGCTTTCTCGGTGGAAGCCCTGATCGGGACGAACAAGAAGCGGAAGCTCCGGGGCTGGGAGGAGAAGGAGCTCGAGCTCTCCATGGAGAGCCTCGCCACAAACGGACAATTAGGAGACGGTGACGATTCTGCCCATTGTCTGGATATCGACCCGGGTTAGTTGCGTAACGACAGTTGGCTTCTTTTCTTCATGGTGTTGAACAAATGAATACTGGTCTTACAAGTGGCATGGATTAAACGGCTGGCATGGGTATCTGAGCAAGCTCAGCTGTTTTCACCATCATCCGTTGGATGATTGTTCAATCAAACAGAAGTAGTGAACATGGTTATCGGTTCATAAACAGCTTTTAAAATTACCTTTATGTAGGCTATAACATTATGACTGCATTCTTATAACTGCAATACTCGGGAACAGAACCGTACACAAACCAGGCCTTAAATTCTTCATGAACAGACATCATTTTTTTTAAATCTGGTGTTTATGAGGCCCAACAGCATCTAAAATATTAGGGTGATTGTCCATCACATAAAAGCAATGCGGACCTTAATTTCCATGCGCAATCTGTGTATATTTAGCATAATTACTGAACCTACCACTCCATTATTTAAGGATCATTTGAATTTGGTATGTCTAATTATATAACACAATATCAGCTTACTCCTGAGGCTGCACACAATTTAGAGAGCGTGACGTGGTTTTTCAAGGCCGAGGTTTTAGTTATCAAGCATTGTGTAGCGCTTAACTTGACTAATTGTAGTGCGTTGAAATATATGGAGTATGATTATATTGAAATTATATTAGTTAATTAATTGGCAATTGCCTATTCCGCTGATTATGTGTTTAGTAAGAGTTTAAAGGATTTTTGACGCCATACATTGCTACCACGAATAACATTGTTACAATGTGTAAACACCTTCAAACAGGTGAGGATGTGTACGCAAGTCTTTCGCAATTCAACAAGTCGCATGGTTTTGCCAGATTAGATTTGACTGTGTGTGTGTGTGTGTGTGTGTGTGTGTGTGTGTGTGTGTGTGTGTGTGATGGCATGTGTTTGTGTGATCGACGGCACAGGCGCGCGTGTAGTGTGTCTCCTCATTAGACTTGTAGCGTTGTTGCACTGCTCATCCCTCTGTTAGTTGCTCCCTTGGACTGTTTCCTGGTAGTTTCAGATATCTAAAGGAGAGTGCACTGGATAAATCCATCTTTTCTTATTTTTATGTCATGCTATTGACTGCTGTTAATACTAAAGTCAAGTGCATTACAAGTTCGAAACACCACACTCTGGTGACCTTTAATGTCGAGCACAACTTGACTGTGTTGCAAAGGGAGTTACTCACGGGCCACCTAAACGGTAAGGTACATTTTAATCAGTGCACTAGCCACAACACAAAACTAGTGTTTCACTTTCATGGCATAGGCGATGGTTATGAGTTTGAAATCAATATATCCTGAATTATGGGATTTTAAAATATATATAAATGCATGGCTACTTGTCAAAATTCTCTCTCTCTCTCTCTCTCTCTCTCTCTCTCTCTCACACACACACACACAAACACACACACACACACACACACACACACACACACACACACACACACACAAGTTGAAAAACGCCATCAACACCAGCATTATTGCTGGCCATGTATAGAGGATTATTAGCAAAGCTTGTGCAAAGCTCTATTGCAATACGCAGTAAAAGCGTAAACACAGTTAGCTTCTTGTAAACACCTCATGTACACGTAATTGTAGGCCAATTAAATAAATTAATTTACAGAATATTTTCCAACGTGCTGCTCCAGGGACTGCTTAGGGAATAAAATGTAAGTGACCTAGCTGAGCGCTCATCTTCAATTCATCTGAGTGCAGTTGGGAGACGCTTCATAAGTAGGCCCTGCTTGTCCATTAACCCGGAGCATGTAATTGTCCGTTGCTAATTGATTGTTAATAATTTAATTGCAACTTAGGCACACTTGAACACACTTCAGGCAAATGTTGCAGATAAACAGTATACCTTGTGCCTTTTCTAATTTAGAGGATACCACCTTTTTGGAGTTTTGTCTGCAACGACTTTTCCCACGCGCCGACTGAAAAACGATTTAGCCTGTCGAAGAATGGTTGATGTTTTTAACAGGCGCGGATGACTTAATTTGCCATTGCTATTTGCCTTACTTTTCCATTCACCGAAGAGATCCAGAGCCTTCGTTTTTACAAGCTTTTTCTCGGAGCTTTGATAAAATATATTAGGCTATTTTGTGCTGATGGAAACACTGCTAACATCCACCGAAGTAACTAGATCTGAAGACTGGTGTAATTACCGGTGTAATTCTAGTACTTTATAATTACCATACATTCTCCGAACTAGTTTAGTGGCAATATATGATAAATAATTAAAAAATAATATTTTTGTGGCATAAAGTGTAACCATACTTCTTACTCAATAATATTTTATTTTAACCCTTAAAATATTTTTTTTATCATAACATTTCGAAAAGTTTAAATACAACAGACATATTTTTTTTAGAATTTAATTAACATGACAGGTTGAATGACCTGACCAAAGCGAAGGGTCTTCGGTGCGCCCCGAGCCGTCTACCGTGTGATGCCCAGAACAAGTGTTCCCTGTCAGGAATGTCTCATAGATGAAGACGGGGAACTAAATTTGTCCATAACAAGGACACAAGTTGTCATCCCCACGTTAGGAGTTTAGTCACTCAAGGATTGTTTTCATGCTTGGGCTGCTACGTCTTTGTGGAGGCTGTTTGTCTGTGTGTGTGTGTGTGTGTGTGTGTGTGTGTGTGTGTGAGTGTGTGTGACTGGGTGCGTGAGTTGCTTGATTGAAAAGACACCCCCGAGGTCCGGTGCGCCGGCGGTTTTTGTTCTTGGCAGTGGCAAGAAGTGTGTGAGTTTGCATCTATCAGCCGTGCCTTGAATGCACTGGATCATTTGCGATCATTGAAAACAGCTCGACTTCGTGGTCAGTTGTTGTGGTTCTGGGTGTTTTTTTCGGTTGGGATTTAACTGCCCCCTTTTGACACTTCACGCCAACAAAACATTTGTCCTGCAACACATTTTCATGGAAGGATTTGATCAAATGCTACGAGAAACCGCAACTACAGTAGATTGTATTGCTCAATGAATCCACTCGACACTGACCTTAGGTTGCCACAACGCAAGGTAAAGTATGACATTTTGAAAGTAATCTCTTTCCTTATTTGGGGAGAGGACACTATAAATCACAAGGCCGTTTTACATCCCTCCACCTACAAAAGCAAGAAAAAAAGAATGCTTGTGAATAGTGTAGGCTACGACTTGAGAGACTAATAGTTAATGCATAATATAATTACGGTTGAAGTGAATGGCAATTCGAGAAAATATGATTAACTTTTAATTAGAGCATATGTATGAATCAATCTTGTATAAACACAGTTGAAACTTGAATGCCCTCTGTGTCAGTTGGGAAAATATTCCATTTGGTATTTTAAATAGGACAGCTCCGTCAGCAGTCCATAAATTCACACTTCTGTGTAAATATTATGCATCTGACGGTGCATTTTTACAATCTTTAGGAAAATTACAAATGCATGTAAGGCAGGCTTAAATTTCTCATATTTGTTAAAAAACATATGTGGATGAATTTTATAACATTATGTTTCACAGTGGAAAATAGAACCTGCCATCCTGTAGCGTATTATGGGCATTTCCCTCCCTAAGCAGACCTAAATGCTATAGTTAGGAAACTCAAACAATTTTCAAAATAATAATTACAAAATACACGTTTACACATTTAGTATTAGAACTATAGCCTACCTATATCCATATGCGCCTAAATCTTCTTTGTGAAAGACGTGTATTACTCTGTGTAAATAGGCCTACTAACTGTTGCTTTTCTATGAACCGGCAAATCAGCTTAAAAAATGTCCCTCTGCGATGGAATCCAAATGAAAGACGACAGATGTGTGCGCACAAAAAAGGGTTTTTAATCTTTATTTTTATTGCCCCCCTCATATGCAAGCTTCAGCGAAGCCAGGCGGAAACAGGTGGCTCTGTTCCGTGTGGATTGGGTTACTTTGCAATTTCATGCTTGGTGGATCGCTACTTACCCACGCTACATGAAGTAGGAGAAAAAAACTGTGTGTTACAAGTGCATTAAATGCATTTTCTAACCATAAATCATATGGCATTTGGAGGGACTTGAGTGATGTATTGTAATGTTCATAAAAGAGCAAATACTCCTCCACCCACCCCAAACACACACACACACACACACACACACACTTTGTCTTTCTGTCTTGCTTTCTCTTTCTCTCTTTCTCACCGACACACACACAGTGACAGTCACACAGATAAAAACTGACCAGGTTTTGAACTTGAAAGCAAGCGTTTTCTGACTTCCGAACCCATTGGTGGTTAGGCACCATACAGAGGAATCAGGCCACCACAAACCAATAATGAGCAATGTTCAGCATCCCATGAGAGGCAATCGAATCAGAGAAGCCCTGGCCACTGACTAGGCCTTGGAGTGATAGCTGAAGGACATTATCTTGTGCAATCTCTCTCTCTCTCTCTCACACAGAAGTGTTGGGCCTCGGTAACTTTGTTCCATACTCACACACATTTTCTTTAGACACAGTTTCTTTCACTTGGCCAACATGTCATCAGAAGTGTCTGTAGCTTGTTCGGAGTGATGACTATTGTGTTTGGGTGTTTAGGGTAAGCCTTGTCCTCGCCTATGACGCCTGCGGCCCCGCTTTGCCTTGCTGTCAGTCACACACTCTACGCCTCTTGTCTGTCGGGTCGATCTCTGAGCCTCTCTCCAGCTCGAACACCCCTCATCCACGTTTCTCTCTCCTCAGTCTGCCTGACTCGACTCAGGCCCTTGACTCTTGGCGCTAGCCCTCGGGCCCTCCTCCTCCCCTGTCTGTCTACTTTTGTCTCTTTCTTCTTTTCACACTTGCTTTATTAGTTTCTCTCCTCTTCCTCTTCTCTTTGGTCTCTCACTCTCTCTCCTTCTCTTTCTCTTGCTGCCTTTTCCCTCTGTCTTTCTCTCTTTCTCTCCCTCTCACTATTCTCTCGTTCCAACATCAGGCTGACAGTGGTGTAATGTATTGCAGGCATGCGTGAGACTGTTCACACTTTTTACCCAGTTCTTAGGTTCCCCTGCTCTTGGCTGTTCTGCCCCCTGTGTTTTTCTGCTTCTTCCTCCTCTCTCTCTCTCTCTCTCTCTCTCTCTCTCTCTCTCTCTTTCACTTTCTCCTTCTCTTTCTCTCTCCTTCTCTATTTCTGGTTTGGCAACCCTCATGCGGGAGAGCTTGCCGAGCTGCTGGGAGATTTGTCGAGGGCCCTCTGCCGAGGTGGTGCCTGGGTCGCTCTGTGTGTGTACGTGTACGTTAATGTGTGTGTGATTGAGTGAATTTGTATGTATGTGAGTGTGTGTACAGCTGCGCGTGTGCGTGTGTGTGTGTGTTCGTGTGTGTGTGTGTGTGTGAGAGCTTAAGGGGTTCGAGACGAGCTCGATGACAGCGGCACTGAAAAGGACAGGGCCTGATGGCTTTGGAAGGGGCTGAGAGATCCGTTGTGATTGGTAATCAACAGCCAGTCTTCGGCTGCTGGTTCTTAGATCTGCCGCGGCTGTGTGTGTGCGTGTGCGCACACGTGTGCGGGTTTCTGTGGGGGTCATCAGTATAATCACGTTGAAAGGTTCTCTCAAGAAGATGCTGAAAGATGCTTCTACCCCATCCCTGAGCTCCCTCCACCATAATCATTTTTGTGGTTGATGTCTCCTGACGTTGTGTGTGTGTATGTGTGTGTGTGTGTGTGTGTGTGTGTGTGCATTTGTGCATTTGTGTTTGTTTGAAGGCCATGTCTACATGTACGCCCATCTGTTTAAGTGTATGGGTATGCAGTACACTACCTGCCTCTCTCTGTTTGGTCAGAGTATATCGCTGTGTGTGTGTACTCTATGTGTTTGCATATGGAGCCTTAAGAATGCAACTGTGAGTGTGTGTGTGTGTGTACCTGTATATGTGTTCAGGGAATGTTAATTTGTTAATTTTTGAGCTGTTATGTTTATGTTTCATGTGTGTTTGTTCATTTATTAATGCACACCTTTATATTTAAATATCTCTTGTATGTCTGTGTAGCCCAAGTGCCTGTCTGTATGTGTGTGTGTGTGTGTGTGTGTGTGTGTGTGTGTGTGTGTGTGTGTGTGTGTGTGTTTTATGGGGGGGCACATGGGTATGGGTCTCATGTCCTCAGAAGCCTCTGTGCCCTGGTGCGTTCTGGGTGTTGAAGACTTGTTGGTTTGGCCTGGGCCAGTGTCCAGCCTCTCAAGCCAACCCCCCTCTCCACACACACACATACACACACACACACCAGCACCCCTCCTCACGCTCTCCCCTTGCCTCAATTTCAGGATCAGCCCTGCCAAAAAAAAAGAAGTGATGACTGTTAGTACCCGCTCTGATTGGCAAACTGACAAAGAAATGTTCACGCAAACAAGACAGAAACCAATTCACCCATTGGAAACTTAGCAATAGAATTTAATTTTCTATCTTGTTTCCTCTTTGGTGACAGCATCCTAAAAAAAGTCATGCTATACTTTCTGAAAATCCTAGTTTTGCTTATAGCCTCACAACCCTGTCTGTTCCCCTGGCCTGCATAAATATCCATAGATGGGCTCAACTATCTGTGTGTGTGTGTGCGTGTGTGTGCATGTTCGTGTGTGGAGGCATGGAGAAAGACTCTCCTGAGTGTATTTAGAAGTCTAAAGGGTAGGATGGTTCACTGATGTGGTGGGGGCGCCTTTTGCACGTGTTCTATTTTCATCACATTGACACCAGTTTACACACTTGGTGTGTCATCAAGAAGAGCACTTAAACTTATTTTGTTAGAGAAACCGCTTAAGAAGTTCAAGACAAAAAGTATTAATAGTAATAATTATAGAAATACTTTAATTTTATATTTTAATTATGATGATAAGCTGCCTAGTTCCTGTACTTGAGGCCCAACCATCGGCCAGAGTTTATTTGTTCGTAAGTTATCGATCTTACTTAATATTTACAAAACATAATTCTATTAAAATGTAAGTATTGTTAATTAGTACATCATGCGCATATTGTGATTATGCCGCGTGCTGATGTTAACACATAACCATACAATCGAAACCTTAGCAGGCCTCGTTTTTCTGCTGAAGTTTATGTGACAGACACTAAACCTTTGGCCTAGTTAGACGAAAGCTTTGCGTCTTGACAGTTCAAATTGTTCAAAGTGTTATATGTCCGTGTCATTATTAATATTATTTTTTTTATTTTAATGTTATTTATAACCATCTAAAACGTGTTTAGATAAGCTATCCACATATCTGTTTTTTGAAAATATACCTGTAAGCTTACATTTTTCACTGCGTTATGGAGTCATAAAATAAATATATATATAAAAAAATAAAGCCTATTTGTTGGCTTTATATAGACACTTGTGAGACTCCGCCAATGAGAACCCAGTAATGTAAAAAAATCCGCTGATTGTGGTCAACTTTTTGCGTCAAATTTACAGAATATTGGCAATATCTGAAGTTCAACAATCACTCTATGGACTGTATTGAAATAGATTTTTTGTACATAAAAAAAGAAACTTGCTGCCATTTGTTACAGCCAGAACGGATCGTAGTCTTGTCCTGGCTGTAGGTGATGTTAATTCCAATGACGAAAACGTTTAAAACAGCCCAACTTCTCTGAGGCCTATTTGTCTCTCACTGCAGCCTGTAAATGTATTGCTTCATTCATTCATTCATTCATTCATTCATTCATTCAATTATTCATTTATAACCTTTTCGCAGATTCGGAGGCCAGTCCCGGCTCCGACGGCGAGGGTCTGGCCGAGCGGACGTCCTGCTCATTCGGATCCCCCTCTGACTTGGCCCCTGCCGGTTGCGACCCTTCGCCCTCTGCGTCCATGGAGGAGATCCAGATGGAGCTGCAGTGCGCTGACCTTTGGAAGCGCTTCCATGATATCGGCACGGAAATGATCATCACCAAAGCAGGAAGGTAGGCTAATCCAGTCGCCGTCGCCCGTCAGAAGAAATGGACAGAACGGGAAATATCTGGTGCAAAATGTTTTATTTTGTAGGGATTAATTTGTGAGGTTATTAGCAATAATTAGCTGACATGAGGTTAAAATTGTTTATGAAGTTCGACGGAGAAAGGCAGTAATTAGGGTGCTACCTAAGTCCACCTTATTGAAAACATATTTCTTCAGCGAGAAAACACACACACACACACACACACACACACACACACACACACACACACACACTTCGTCTCGCACCGAAAGGCCACTGCGCTAGGGGAATAACTTGAGCACGCTATGTTTTTGGGGGTGCTAATGTGTTGCACATGGGGGCAAGGGCTCCGGACGCTCGTGAGCCAGTCTCTAATCACACACCATACATGACGCGGCGCGGGGGTATTCCTGTAGCCTACTAATGTCAGAACGGACTGTAACCGACACAGAAAGGAGAGAGCTGTTTCTAATTAATAACTTTGAAATATGTTTTTGGTTTTCTGGCTCTTCTGGGCAGCAATTACAGCCCAAGCCGAGCATATAACTTAACCTACACCGGTCTTAAGAAGACCTTTCCTCCGTTCATTCTCGCGCTGGGACTGCCAGGCATTTCCCAAGTCGCTCGGGCCTTTTACGATCATCAGGTTGATATGAAAACGTGTCCTCATTCATTAGAACAGCATTCATCTCGGCTGAAGCACAGACTAAACTTGTAGTTCAGGATATTTTTTGCCTGGCTAGACGGCGGTAAAGTGAGGATTATTAATAAAATCCAGAAAAAAAGACTTAGGAAAAGGCCTCATATAGGAAATAGGCAACCAAGCCAAGTGGGAACCCTTGTGGCAAAGTATCACAAAGTTTGAGAATAAACATTTGTTGTTCAGCTCGTGTCACGGCCACGTAACGGCGGAACACTTGCCTATTTCAGAGTTATGTTGCATATCCAACCTTTTCCAAAGGTCCTCTCTCCCCATAATAATCGCGCCTGCGTGCATGGATCTCTCCTCGGAGTCTTAAATATGAGTCGGTATGAGTTGTAAAGAGATGTCGGCGACGAGTTGAGAGTTATTTATTTTTTGTGTATTTCTAACTCTCTACGGATTTAAATTAAAAAGAGAACAGTTAAAGATAATAATAATGACAACAATAATAACAACAACAACAACGATTATTATTATTATTATATGATTATTATGATTATTATTGTCTTAGTAGAGTATTTTATTCCCTTTTTACATCGTATGGTAATAAAACAGCCTGCACCACATAATAATATAGCATAATAAATAATGCGTGTTATTCTGGTGTAGGCCTGTAGTATAACATCACATTTTTATTAGTAAAATCTGATTAAAATGTATTTCCTTATTTTCGTCATCCATGTTTATCTGCTTTTTACACACCACAAGTGTTTGCTCTCTGTTTGCTCGCTGGCTAGGCTACTTCATAAATTGGAGTCAGGTGAATATAGTATTGACAATCTATCATTCTCATACTCCATAAATTAAATTTACGTGGGCAATAGCCCCTGAAACGTAATTACTCTCCTCATTTTAGCGCAAAGCTTACATGAATAGCTATGTGTCTTTCATGGCTTTGCTAATAATAAGCCTATAGCCGAGTAGAATGAAAACAGTCCTTTTTTCTCATTATGAACAGAAAGATTTATGACGTTAAAATGAAAAGAAAGAAAAAATGCGACGTTTGAAGTGTAAAATGAGGAATTGTTTTTTTTTTTTTTAAGTCTGTGTATGGCGTCTGTCCTTTTAATGTGCACCCTTCGTTTGCAGTTTAGCTTATTTGCAGATTTTGTATCAGATTTCTTACGTTTTTGAGAAGTGAGTTCACATTGTCAGTAGGGGTTGTGGGGTTCTTTGCCACAAACAGCACGTTTCGGGGTGTTTCCTTGTATCTCGGCCTCTACCCAGAGACACATCATATGTCTAACGAGATAATGCCTTTGGCCTCATGAAAACAGCGGGTCACTATAAATGATTTAATATTCGTTAATGACTCATAGCCTACAGTTGTTTTCCTAACATCAAATAACACAGAATACATTATATAGGACAGTCTGAATTGCTTTGATTTTGTTTTGACAGAGAAGGGAGTGAATTATTACGTGCGAATTTAGTCTACTTTCAAATAATTCCTTGAGAAATCAGTCAGTGGAGTGGAGATTTGTATAAGGACGACAGGGAAATTCATGAATTTAGAGACATATACTTTTGTAAATCCCCATCTGAAATAGGTGCCCTACCTCTTGGCTGCTATACGTGTGCATATTTTTTTCAAGTAAATTCTGAACGGTTCGCAATAGTTACTCCCTCCCCCGCTTCTGACAAAATGCCCTGTTCTGTTGTCCTGCAGGAGGATGTTCCCCGCAATGAGAGTGAAGATTGTGGGGTTAGACCCTCATCAGCAATACTACATCGCCATGGACATCGTGCCAGTGGACAACAAAAGATACAGGTATGGACTTTCGTCACGTGTTTGGGGAAGATGCAAGAGCACACGCCAAATAATGTCAACACACCATTTTTTAGGAACAGAATATTACTGTCACACACACACTCACACACAACACACACACACACAGACACACACACACACACACACACACACACACACAGACTCTGGCCACGTGTTTTGGGAAGATGCAAGAGCACACACCAAATAATATCAACACACCACTTTTATAGTGACAGAATATTACTGTCACACACACACACACAATACGCACACACACAACCCACACACACACACACACCTGGACAGTTATTTCTCCTTTCCTTTCTCATATTGGAGAGAGGAATGTCTAGTGTACAATTTTATTTGAAATGGGGCTTATTATCTATTTCTGTGTAAATTCTCTTTTCTTGCCTCTGTAAGTTGAACAAGGGCATGTTGCCATGCTGTGCTTTATATTTTAGCCATTGTAAGATGTTTTTCCTTTTTACTTTTCATTCTCTCTTCGGAAGGGGTGATTTCAAACAGTTGATCCCATCTGAGTGCAATAAACACCCCCGCCGCTCCCAGTGACCTGAACGGTTTGAGAAGGAAATGTTGTTGGACATGAGACGCTTGTCCTGATGCATGGCATGATAGCACAAGCCTCAGGGAGGCAGGGAGCAGAGCCTGGCACAGAGACCTGCACGGAGGCTAGTGTTTACCAAGGCCACTGCACATGGATGGACTTAGCCATTGTTGATCGTTGCTGGAGGCCAGTTACCAAAGAGGAATAGAAGAGTTTCACGCGGAGGAGCTTAGATAGATTCCAAAGAGAGAAAGTACAAAAGAGGAGAGAGAAAAAGACGAAAAACGTATAATTTTTTTAAACCATATGTGTTTGTTGGGTAATTCCATTTACTGCATGACTTTTTGAAGTGGCACATGGAAGCAACATCATCATGGCTTTGCAATTTGCAGTCATTTACTTTTGGAAAAAAATACTGAAAAAAAAATGATAAAATATCACCAACATCATTTATCTGAACTTTCTTTTTAATATATGAAAGTAATTTTTCAAGTTAGTCTGTGCAGTGTTTTTTTTTTCTCTCCTGAGGCACAATATGAACGCTCACCAAAACAATTTGAAGAGTACAGCCTTCTGGCGAAAAAGAGCACAGACCATTTGGAGAGAAGGCCAATATCACTGAGCATTTTAGAAGCCAGAAGATCTTGTAAAGTTAAATAGGATTTTCTTGCTGGCGTGGGGATTTTTACCACAAGCCTTAGTTGGCTGTGCACAGAACTGTCACTGGAATGTCTCATAGTTCGTCGGGACCAGAGGGCGGGGGGTGGGGTGGGGGGGGGGGGACGGCTGGAAAGGCCGGCTTTATTGGTATTTGCTTGCTTTACTTAGGCCCGATGCCTTTCTCAACGAGAGCCGAGTTTATATTAGACTTGTAAAAATCTTTGTGTGTGTATTACTTGTGTTACGTCTTCCTTTTCATGTGGTCAGGCCTGCATGGCCTAAGCTCTAAAGCGCGAATAGCTAAGTGCAGACGACAGCTTTGTCCGGCCTCTTAGATGGGCCTCATCAATATATTCAGAAGTATCTGTTCTTTTACAAGCCTCACACACGCACACACACACATATGCACACAAGCATTCACATGCATACAGAGACACACACATGCACCATGACACACACACACACACTGAAAAACACATGTGCACATGCGAAATCCTGTCTTGAGGCAACCAGTGAACACACACTCCTGATCCACCCTGTAGGGTAATGTAATAGGGATACTTACTCTGTCAGTAAGGTAACCCAATATACGACTTGGTTTTGGCTGATGGTGTGTGTGTGTGTGTGTGTGTGTGTGTGTGTGAAAAATAGAGAGAGTGTGAGAGAGAAAGTAGTGTGTGCTGGGGGTATACTGAATTGAACTGTGCTCCATGTGCAAAAGGGAAAATGTTTTCTGTAGCACGTGTGTGTGTGTGTGTGTGTGTGTGTGTGTGTGTGAATGTGTGTGTGCGTGTGTCTCTGTGTTGTTTTTGCGCCTGGATGTGTCTCTTCCACACAGACTATCTCTCTCTATTGCAATTTTTTTTCACTGGTGCTCATGTTTTTCTGTCCTGCACAAACGTGTGTGTGTGTGTGTGTGTGTATGTGTGTGTGTGTGTGCAAGTGTGCACACATGCTTGTGTTCATGCGCGCGTAATCGCACGTGTGTTTGTGCCTGCATGGACGCTGACTGCTGGCCAGCCTCTGGTCTCTCTCCTCCCCGGTCGAGGCCAGTCCGAGAGGGTGTCACATAAAGTGGGATCTTTATTGATTGTGCTCAAGCCAGATGGCAGATTTATGGAAGATGAAAGGGGCCTAATCAAATTTCCAGTCCTGTTTGGAGCTAAGGTTTCCCCCTTCTTTAACACTTTCCCTGCTACACAGAGCGTAACCCTAAACAGCACTCCAAACAGGAAATTACAGAAACGCCTGGCATTCTGTGTGTGAGTGTGTGTGTGTGTGTGTGTGTGTGTGTGTGTGTGTGTGTGTATGTGAATGTATGAGTAAGTAAGAGTGAATGTATGTGTCGCTGCATGTGTGTGTATGTGTTTGTGCGTCAGTGTGTGTGCTGTGAGAGTGTGTGTTGCACCTCTTTATTTGTTTGCCAGGAGGATGTGTGTGTAAGTATAAGTGTGTGTGTGTGAGTGTGGGTCTGTGTGTGCGCGGGCACACATGTGTGTGTGAGAGTGTGTTTGTGTGTGTGTGAGTGAATGATTTGGTCTTGCTTGCCGGGAGGATGTGTGCATATGTATGTATGTGTACTTGCATGTGTAAGCTCTCATTTATTCCACTGTCTGCATCGCACATGTGTGCTCTGTGCACATGTTTGTGTGTTAAGGTGTAGTACGGGCAAGGTGTGTGGCATTTTGTGTGTGTATGTGTGTGTGTGTGTGTACATGCATAGGCATGTGCTGGTGTGTGTGGGTCTACAAGTTCAAGGCGAGCACACAGGAGGAGTGTACTGCTGCCCAGCTTAAAAACAAAGGGGCCTAAATGAGAGGGTTTTGTCCGTGTTTTAGCGTTGAGTGATGACTTTGGCAGAGGCGTCGCTGCTAAGCGCTTTCAACTGTGCGCATGGCCAGAACTAAAGCCAAACAGCTGTGGGAGCCAGGCCTGCAGGCCTGCAGGGCACAGGAGGCAGCAACTGCACAGGCCTCCATCTCCTGCGGGGAGCCCAAGGGCCTTGCTTCCCCCATCTGTGTGTGTGTGTGTGTGTGTGTGGGTGGTGTGTTGTGGTACATCCTAACCCAAACATCGATCAGGATTTTTATGACCATGACTTCAAATTAGGTCTAAGAAGTATATAATATAGCCATAGTTGGGTGTGGGTGTGTGTGTGTGTGTGTGTGTGTGTGTGTGTGTGTGTGTGTGTGTGTGTGTATCGTCTAAGACTCTGTGTGTGTCAGTGTGTATAAGTATGTGTTTCTATATGTGTTTGTTTGTTTATCTTGTGCCTACATTTGTGTGTGTGTTTGTGTGTGTCTACATCTGTGTGTGTGTGTGTGTGTTTGTGTGTTATTTTGACTGAGGGTTCATGCCCTGACTGCAGGGTTCATGTATGCTGTTATGTGGTGGATGAGTGTGGTCTACTGATCTGCTGATCCACTGATAGAGAAGGTTCGTGACCTTGTCAAATATTACAGTATTGCTATAGGTCGCTACTGGCTCACTCAACACTGTATCAACCCAGCATATGGGTATATGGGCTGATTCAACACTATATCAACAGGAAGGAAAAAGTCTGCTCTCCTTGCCATTGTCATCTTAGTGCCCGTCTTAGAGTGTTCAGACACAGGGATCTGTAGGGCATTTTCATTAGTTGTTGGCGCTATGTTGATTTATAATTGAATTGAAATGAATGAAATTAAATTAATCAGAGAGTGTCACGCCTATGCAGTTTGTCACACTATGTGCCGATCATTGTACTCTGTGTAGAACAACTGTGTGTTTCAGCTGCTGATCCATGGCACACACACACACACACACACACACACACACACACACAAACGCACATTGAGACAGTTCATGTCTTTGCCTGGGCCAATGCAGCTGGATGACTATTGGCTTTTGTCCCTTGAGGTCCAGTCACAGAGGGAGGCTGACCAAAAAGCCTGCTAGAATATTCTTTTTAGTAAGTTTAGCAGATGCAAAAGTTTAATAAAGTGTTTCAACACATGTGATATTTATGAAGACATTTTTGGTACATTTAGATGCATTTGTATTTCGGAATTTTTTAGAAGTTAGTTGCTCCACAATACAACAGTTCAAACACTTATAAGAAGGACTAGTGCACATAAATGGAGCTCATGTTATGGGAGATCACTGATTGTGATCAACACATGGTAAAACCATATCCAGTAAAGTGTTCGCAACCTCATCCAGCTCATTGACACTGTCATCTGTGTAACCTTTGTGTTTTCTTTGATCAGACACTTAACTAACCATAGCCCCTACCCATTCCTCATGTATTCTCTATACAGGTATGTGTACCACAGCTCCAAGTGGATGGTGGCGGGGAACGCCGACTCTCCCGTGCCTCCTCGGGTCTACATCCACCCGGACTCGCTCGCCTCCGGGGACACCTGGATGAGACAGGTGGTCAGCTTCGACAAGCTCAAGCTCACCAACAATGAGCTGGATGACCAAGGCCATGTAAGTAAACTTGACACACCTTACCTGTTTCTCACTCGTTTCTCAACCACAAACCTGTGTTTCAGCCAGTCAACATTACACCTCAGTCACTCACTCCCCCTATTCAATTTTTTCCAGACAGTCAGTCAACCAACGGTTTCATTTTACCCATTTAATCAATAACTCAATAACAATTCAATAACTAATCATTTAATTCCATTTCTGCAATCAACCACATACTTCACTTTGCTCATTCAGCCAATCACAGCCTCAATACAAATCAATTTCTCAAATATGCTCCAAGTCGTTAAGAATGAAAAGCAGCAGCCAAGCTATGTCGTCTGTGGTTATCAGTCTCGACAGCTCCCTATGATACACTGCACTACAGTGTATTCTGCACAATAAATTTAGGGTGTTACTGTGCAGCATGATTATATTGTAGGGAGTGATCAGCTCATTTTATAATACTTCTAGGAAACTCTTTGACTACTATGTGTTAGTTGCACATATGCTTTTTATCGTTGAAAAAGCTTTATTTTTTACCAGCGAAGAAATCACATTGAGATTAAAATCTCTTTTGGCACATGCATACAGTGTGAGTGTATCTGTACCATCACAGCAGAGCAGAAAGCTCAGCTCAAACACTTTGTGAACTATCTTGATGGAACTCTTTCCTAGGGAGCACCTGCAGCGCTTTAGACGGTCCCCAAGGGGTGTTAGTGGGGCCCTGTGGCAGCTTAGCATCAGGAGCCCTGCCTTCTCTGTAGAAGCCCTGTGGTTGTTGTGTTGTGCTGTCGGTTTGCCTGTTTCATATCAAATGAAGCCAGTCTTTGCAGAAGATTAATTTAGATTCACCCATTTGGTTTACAGTAAATGCAGCATGTGTTTTGAGGGCACTGAGTCATGCAGCTGAGAGACAATGAGAGAGAATGGGGACTGAGTGAGTGGTGTTGTACTGAGACAGTCTCTTGTGCCATGTCCCAGGGGCTTGCAAGAGAATATAAGGAGCTTCTTCCCGACGTTTTTCCACTCCTCCACTTGAAACGTCAAAGTCCACATGACTGATCCCCCCCCCCCCACCAACCCCCGCCTCCCACTCCGATGATGAAGAGTCAGTTTGCGTGAGCGTCTCGAGCTAGCGGGCCAGCCCAGGGTTGCTATTTATACCGAGCGCATCAGACAGCACTCTCTTGCGCTCCTTTCCATTCCTTTCCGTTCCAGGGAGCCGTCATGCTGTGTCGCCATGGCTACCCACCACGACGGTGACAGTGACTGAGGACAACAATATGGTGCGGCCGATCTGCGGCCCAAAACCACGAGGGCCCGCGCCCCCACGTTTAGGACGGCTGGATCTGGCTTTCGTCATCTGGGCCAGGGAACAGCTCCAGTATACTCCTCTTTCTCTTCCTCTCTTTTTTCTCTTTTCCTCTCTCTTCCTGTGACAGCGACACTGCCACAGATCATTTCAAAGGAGCGGTTCTTGGGTTACGGGGCCGATGTTCAGACCTGATTAGAGGGAGGATAGATGGGGCAGCCGCTGCCACGTTGACGTTTACTGCCGCTCAGACCGCCACTGGCGAACGCCTCTTCGGAGGCGATGTTCTTGGTGATAAGCTGTGACATAGATACGGCGAGAGATGAAGCTCAAAGTCAAAGAAGAGCTTCGACCAGACTGGTTTGATTATCTTCTAACAGCCATTCCTGCAAAGCCCTCTCAAATCTATCATTACAGAGGCACAAGTTCCAAGTCGGTGTGGGGAATAGAAAGGGTTTTTTTATTGATGAACCCTCTAAACCTTTGATAGTGATTGAGTGAGACAGTGTCTCAGTGTCTTGTTGTCTAGTTTATGATTCAGCTGCCCCCCCCCCTCAAAATGGCCGCCTCAGCCTCCCCTGTGTTGGGAAAGAGGGCCTGTATTTCCTCATGTCTGTGCTGGTCTATCATCCTGACATGTACAGACGTGTTTGGGCGTGAGCTTGATAATGCAATGGTTAGCCGAGCCAAATGTTGGGACTTTATTTCGAGCTTATTTTGGTGTCCAACCGCAGTCTTGTAGAAGTCATTTGTTCGCGTGGAACGATGGAGACTTAGAGTGAAGCACGTTCTGCGGGAGCCCTTGCCATGACTTAGTCATCCTTTTGTCCACCACACACCTCTCCCTCCTCATCACTCATAAATAATTACACTAAAAACCTAGCAATTTTCATTGTAGACTGTGTTCCAACACAAAAATAATAACTACAGGATTGGATTCCCCTTGCTCTTTTTGGTGCTACTGCTGTTTTGGTGCTGATGTGACTACTGGTCCTGCTGATGAACAGAATTGCACGCTACTTCATGTGAACCCTATCCATTAATGCAGTTTGCTCTGTGATGTGACGGTAAAGCATAGATCAAAAGAGTAGCTAAATGACACTAAACAGCAGCCATTGTTCTCCCCTCAGCATTGCATAGAGCAGAAACTTGCCAGGGTGACTTAAGGCGAGGATTCTGTCTGACTAAGTCCTTTTGCCCCGGGACCCAGAGGGTTCACCTTCAGCATGTGTTCCCAGTAAGCTGTGCGCCCAGAGTCACCGTGTGCGGCCGTATTACCCACATTATTCCCACATACCCCTTGACATTTGTTCCAGCCGGGGGCCAGGAGAGGCAGGCGTTGGTGGGCATGGGGTGGGGGTGGGGGAGGGGTACACTCCTGGCAGTGCCCACACAGGCTTACCCGCTCTCAATTTCACCCAGGGACTGCCAGTGCAGCATGGAGCGGACTGTCGGAGTGAGGTCAGCTAAGAATATCCAGCTAACTACAACATGGTCGTAATCCTTCCCCACAACCCAGAGCAGGATGTCAGAGATGTCTTCCCAAAGCTGGGATCAAAGACCTCATGCCTGCCCCCCACTTCATTATTTACCAGTGAAACAGCCTTGCCATGTAGACATGGACACCCCTTAATAAACAAAAAACTTGTTTTGACCCACACAACACAAGCACAGACCCTCTCAACTCCCAAAGCCCCCCAACCCCCCAATGCACACACACACACACACACACACACACACACACACACACAGAAACAAATCCCAAGGCCTCCCACGTCCCTAGGCCTAGATGCAACACGTGCATCAGACAGGCGAGTGGGTCGGGCTTTAGCGCTGAGGCTTTGGGAAGCCGGGCGGTAATGCGCTGAGCATTTACCCCTGGCAAACCCCACAGAACACCCAGGCTGATGGTGTAGTTGGTGGTGGTGGTGCTGTTGAGTAGGGGGTCGGTGGGCTGTATTCTCATCCTAGTAGAAGGATAAAGAGGGTGACAGAGGAGGAGGTTAAGATAACAGTGTGTGATGTTGGAGATGATGCTTGATGGGTGAACAGGTGGAGTCTGTCCACAAAGAGTAAAAAATGTTTGTATTTTGGTTAATGATTTGGTTTTATTGTTTTTCCATCAATGAATCCTAGTCATCATATTTATTAGAGATAACAAGGGCGAGAAAGAGAGAAAGAGAGAGAGAGAGGGAGAGAGAGAGAGCAAAAGAAAGCAAGAGCAAGAATCTGTAAAGAATTTGGTCTTGTGGGGGTAATATGTGTCATAGGTGTTTGGGGTAATACAAAGGGTGAAGCTTCTAGAATGTGACGTTTATGGTTCATGTTTTTTTGTTCCCTTGTGCCTGAATCCTGCGTACCTCACATGTTGATCCTCTTGGGCAGTGAAAGGCAATCGTGGCACCATGGTAGAGCTGAGGGCCAAGAGGGTAAGGGTTAGGAGCTGGAAGGTGCTAGAATATTGAATTTACTGTCACTGTTGTTTTTTCTCCTATTTGTCACCATGAGTTTTTTTCTTTTCTTTTTTCTGGTTATTGGACGTGTCTGAGTGACCCCCTTGGTTGTGTCCGGAGGGCCGACTCACTCAGTTGGTAATTAGAAGCAGATTTTGGCCCGCGGGGCAGGGGGGAGATGTGGGCCTTGGTCCGGATCTGACGCCGTGGCGGCGTTGGTGTGAAAACACACGCCTGGCGCGCCGCTGTGTGTGTGTGCGTGTGTTTGTGTGTTTGGCTGCTGGTACACGCACACACCACACACATACACACACACACACACACACACACACTCACGTACACACACAGGTCCATGTACATGGATGCCTTCACAAAGGTATTCTATGTGAGTGTGTATGTTGCTTTTGCTCACTAAAACACACACAGAAACACACACACACACACAAACACATAGTCAAAAGCAGAAAAATGCAATGTCTGTTTCCTTGCATGCGAGGATCAGGCCTGAAGAAGGACTTTAATGTGATGATTTGCAGCAGACTGGCCTGGCCAACTCTTAAGAGGCAGATCCTGTGGCAGCTTTTTCATTGGAACCCAGTGCACTGAGGGATGGAATCACACACATACACACACACACACACACACACACACACACACACATACACGGAGAGAGAGAGAGAGAAAGAGAGAGAGAGAGAGAACTCATCAACAAGCACACACACAAACAGAGGAACACACACTGAGAAATTTGAATAGACTGACAGACGGAATACACACATACACACACACACACACACACACACACACTCTCTCTCTCTCTCTCCCTCTCTCTCTCAGGCACACTGTAATGCATCAGCATGCGTACATGTAAAACCCCAGATGTCCACCCATAGCCTGAAATATATGTTCCGTGTAAGTGCTGTTCACACACAATGAGTGTGGGTGTCCTGTCTGAATGATACGTTTCCTCTCTGCATGAATGCAAAAATGCTCAAGATGTGCTTGTGTGTACATGTATGCACACACACACACACACACACACACACCACACACACACACACACACACACACTCACAGCATGCACAGGTTCACTGCATCTTAAAGCCCTCCCTCTCATTTTACACACTCTCTCTCCCTTGTCCCTTTCTGTCTATCTCTCCATATACACACACCTCCTACTTAAACACTCATTCTCTCTCCACCTTTTTTAAAAAAAAACACAGTATAATTGAAAGTCAGAAATTTTAACAATGTTGAGGGTTTAAAGTCCATGCAAATCACACACATACACACACATACACACACACACACACACACACACACAGATCCTCTGACTACTTCTTGTTTGTCCCTTCTCCAGGTCATCCTTCACTCCATGCACAAGTACCAGCCACGTGTACACGTCATCCGGAAGGACTTCAGCAGTGACCTCTCCCCTACCAAGCCTGTCCCCAGCGGCGACGGGGTCAAGACCTTCAGCTTCCCCGAGACAGTCTTCACCACCGTAACAGCCTACCAGAACCAACAGGTCAGCGCTGCATTTGCTTACATATCTTGGTGTTTGTTTCTTTGTCGTGTTGTTTTCCTTACACTGACACTTCATGTTGTTTAGATTTTTTTAATAATGTTTTTTATGTTTTAATAAATTCAGTGCTGTCTGTATGCCCCTTTACTTCTCAGTCTGTCTTGTATTTTTTCAATCATATTTTATTCTCACTTATATTTAGAGTTTGCATCTGTTCTTTCAATCTACATCTCATCCACAATCAGTTTGTCAGTCTGTCTGTCTGTTCCTGCCTTCCTTTGCCATATGTGTTGCACATTGGACTGTCCATTTTAGAAATCTCACAACGTGTGTTATCCATCTGGAGTACTCCAATTAGATTCTGTGTTGTTCTGGAGTCCTCCAATCAGATTCTGTTTTGTTCTGGAGTCCATCCAATTGACAAATCAGATCTTTTGTACTTCGGCACACCAGTCCCGTGAAACAATACTTTACAGTTTACATTTTCATTTACAGAGAACAGCCCCTGTTTTCACCAGTAAGGGAAGAAGTGTGGGAAGAGTTTTCTGCAGACTTGTGAAGGAGGTGGATTTGAAATTCAGAAATTTAGGCACGGCTGTGTGATCTAAATAGCTGTGTACTGCCGTAAGATTCTCCTAATCCCCAATGTCTTCCAACCTCAGTGTCGAAACAACAGAGTTAGTTTGCCAAGAGTAGCCCACCCATGCGTTGAGTGTGTGTGTGTGTGTGTGTGTGTGTGTACACTCCAGCCCATTCGCTTTGAGCCAGTGTGCCTGCCACAGTTTTCAATCAAGTCCAGTGGTGGCACTTTCGGAATGCGAGCGGTGGTTACGTCTCAGCCAGAGAGAATGCTTTAAGGCTGGATGCAGCAATTCGGCTAAAAGCCTCTTAAAAATTCCAGCCTTGGGTCCTCTTTCTCAGAGCAGCGATTGGAAGTGATTTGCTGCTAATTCATGTCAGTCATGCTGAGAATTAGTTTTTGTGATTTATTCAAAATGAACATCATTGTTTTTTTTCCCCCTCTCCTTCCCTCCCTTTTTTTCTTGTCAACAGATCACTCGACTGAAGATTGACCGTAATCCGTTTGCGAAGGGATTCCGCGACTCAGGAAGAAACAGGTATGTGTGGTTTTTGAAGATCCATGATCTTAAGTATATAAATCTTCTCCAGCTTTTGGGGGTCTTTCGCATGTGCTAGCTTGCATGCTCTCCGTACGTGGCCCTTAATATGGAAATAATCCTCATGGGATGCCACATAATCCCATATGAATCCCACATAAAATCAGCCTTCGTCGTCCCTGCCAGGAATCCACCAATGAGTTGAGTGTGCGATAACGTCATATGATTTGGCTCCGGTGTCTGCGTCAGTCTTTCTCGTTCTTGTGTGCGCTTTTCTTCCTCTCTGTCCGCGCCTCTATCTGTCCATCTATCTCATCCTATTTGTCACTCCTCATCCGTCTCCTTCACTCCCCTCTGGTGCCTCTTGTTCTCCCCCCTCTTCTCCTTCTCTCCTCCCCTCCCCTCCTCCCCCGCCCCTCTCTCTCTCTTTCTCTGCCCCGCACTCGTTTGCCATAAGATGTGCGTCTGAATTATCATATAACGAGGAGAAGGCCGCACCAGGCCTACAGCACATGAAAGCGCCTGTCCATCTGGAGTGCATTATCTGCAAAGATATTTGAGACATCTTTTTTCATTTTTCAAACAATAGAGCGCCTGATTTATGAACTAGCGTTAGATTTTCATTGCAGAAAAATAGAGATGAAACGATTACGCAGGAATAAGATATTTATAGAGAGAAATGTGCATTCATCCACATATATACTCCAATTTAACTTTAATTTTACAAAGCGAACAAGCATCTCTGATTTCTATCCACTCCTATGTTAAGTAAGCACTAGTGCACAAGCACTGAGTTAAACAGAAGGCCCGCAGGCTTCATTCTAATTGCAAAATAAATGACCATTTTCAGTTATGAATCAACAACAAAATAAATCCCCAGCATCTATCTGGAATAAACCATCACTGTCTTATTTTTTATGGATATTACCGAAGCCTTTGGCTGCTGATTGTTATTGTAAGGGTATGTTAGTAACACTAAATACATTGGTGCTGAGTGGACCATGAGGTGGGGTAAGGTGGAATGTGGAGGAGGATTGGGGGCATTTATTTTGCTCTGTTACCCCCGTCCCCTGTTATGAATGAGTGTAGTTATGACGGAAGGTTGTGTGATTAGCGTGTCTCGCTAACGAGCGCGGCTGGCTGGAGAGTTACGGCCCCTAAAATAACATGGGTGAGGTGGGCGGGGGGGCGGGCGTGGGCAAAGGTGGAGTGAGTGTTTGGGGGTGGCGGGTAGGGGGGCCTGGGCTCAAGCCCAGCGAGGCGCAGGAGAGTAAATCACGCAGGAAGGAGAGCCGTGTACGGATCCGAGATGAAACGTCACCCAGATTTATGTGCACAGTAAAAACTGCTCCCTTTTACTGGCTGCAGTTTCCTCCAGGCCTCTCTCTCTCTCTCTCTCTCTCTCTCTCTCTCTCGCTCTCCTTCTCTCTTTCCTTCCTTTCTTTGCCTCTCTTTTCCCCCTCACTTTCCCCTCTCCCTCTCTCTCTCTCTCCCTCTCTCTTTCCTCCCTTCCTTTCCCCTCTTTCTTTCCCATCTCCCTCTCTCTCTCACCCATCTCTCTGTCTGCCCCTTCCCTTTATGTTTGTTTCTCTCTGTGTTTTCTCTGTCTTGCTCTGACAGAGACTGTCGCTCCCTCAATGACTTCTGTCACTCATTCTCCCATTCTGTATGTTGTGTGTCACTAAGTGTCTCTTTCCTGCAGCTTTACCCATTTGTATTGCACTCTGCAGCCTTGGGTGTCCCTGCATAATGACTTTCTTTATGGCTTTCACCATTTCAAAATATCCTTATTATTCTCTTTATCCCATTTCATTTTTTCACCTAATTATTTGTGCTCGCTCTCCCTCTCTCTCTCGCTGTCTCTCTGTCTCTGTCTTTCTTTCACCCAGAACTGGTCTAGAGGCCATCATGGAGACCTATGCGTTCTGGAGACCGCCCGTGAGGACTCTAACGTTTGAGGACTTCACCAACATGCAGAAACAGCAAGGTGTGTACCGTGCGCCTCATCCACCTCTAAACTCTTCTGACCCTTCTCTATATGACCCTTTAGTAGAGGTCAGTACATTAAATCCCCATAGATCAGAAAGCCAAGACAGAGTGTTTGTTTTTGGTGTATGAAAATGCATGAGTAAATGTCTGAAGGTTTATTTGCTAAGTCCAAGAGAGCTTTCAGCCCTCCTCACAGGACCTCAGCAGGCATGTCTTTGAATATTCATTATGTTTACAACCACGGTTGAAAAGAAACCCAGAAAAACATTTGCAATTGTAATCCATTCATTTCCCTCAGTGTTTATTACTTCATAACAGTGTCAAGGCAAGGAGAAAAAAACGCAAGAAAAGATCAGAACCAAACACAATTAAAACATTTCTGGGGCCTCCTTTTTCTCTCCTCTCGTCATCCGCCTTACAAGCTGTTTCCACGGTGACCTTGTCCTTGGTGACCTCGGTCATGGCTAATATCGGGGGGGTGGTCGAGGGAAGGAGCCGATGGCGGTCGTACCTCCCTCCACTGTCGCCTGCGCCCACTCTCATATGCTTGGCTGCACGGGTCAGGATGACGCGAGCTGTGAGCGAAGGCCGAGCGTATTTTGTCTGTGTGGACATCTGTTTGTCATCAGCGGCCTCTCAGCGTAGATTAAATGTTAATTAAAGTCCTTGCGCCACTGATGAACTTTAGCTGCACTTTTTCATATTATTTTAAATCTTTCTTTTTTTTAAAAAAAAAAAAAAGAAAAGTGTTTCCCCTACTCTGCTCCTCTCTTCTGGATGTTGGTAATCAGCAGGTCCCTCAGGCAAAACCAGGAGGCTATGTGTCACCCCTTCGCTTCGCTATGGGGGGAAAACATGACATCACTGCCGTGTCTCACCCCCCCCGGCCAATAGCGCGCCAGAGCACAGAGGGGGAGCCAATCGCTCGGCTTGCTCTTATCCAAGTCATATGGAGTCGTAGGAAAAGCCTGAGCCAAGAGTGCCTCCTGGTCTTAAAGCTGTCCAGAACCGCTGTCTTTTTTTCCTCCTCTCTCTCCCTTTCTTTTCTCTTTCTCTCTTTAGTTTTTATGTGGAGAATCAAGCTGAAGTGTTACAGAAAAAAAAAACATGCACACATATGTGCACACACACACACACACACACACACACACACACACACACACACACACACACACACACACACACACACACAATGTGAACTAGGGCCCAATTCTCGTTAATAAAGAAGTATGCCATTGATACCCCACAGCTATCCATTTGGTTCCAAAAAGCTTGACTGATTCAAGGTGCGGTAGTGCCAAACTTGTCTTCTATTCCTTCAGAAAAGAAAAGAAAACTTCATTTTTTTTGTTTTCATCTGACATACATCCATGCGTGCCTAAATTATGAAATGCTGGATGGCGAGGGCAAGCTGTGAGTTCTGTTGACCAGACATGCAGTGCGCTAAACTCAAGCCACATTTGCGTTACGACGTTAAAGCCGCGCTTCCTGATGGGCGAGCGAAGAGTTCTAGCCTCCATTAGCTTTGTTGAAGCACTGTCCAAAACACATAAATACGCAAAAAAATGTTTCTCATTTCTCTTCAAATAAAATTTACTACTGAGCCATGCACCAAAAAAAAGAGAAAAAAAAGAAAAAAACACACATGCTGGGATAATCTCAAACAAAGAGCGCCGCTGTCAGAGATCCGACTCTGTAGTCTTCAGCGTGCCTGCTCTGCAGAGTGGCATGTGTGCCAACCAGGAACAGAGCGCCGGCTCTGCCTGGCAGAGGAAGGGGAGGTTTGTGCCGGGGCTCCTTGTGGTGCAGAGACGCCGAGCCGGCCAGCCCTCACGCACCGAAACAGGAGACGAGGCTCTGAGTGTGATTGTTGGCCTTGGCCTGTGTTTGTGTTTCAGTCCATAGAGATCTGGCCTTCGCCTTATGATTGCTTTTCTGTTTCTGTATTCTGCTCTTTCTCTCACTCTCTCTTTTCCTCCTCCCTCTGCCTATTTTTCATTCCCTATCTCTCCCAATTTATCAATGTATCTGTCATCATTGCCCTGTTTCTCCCACTGTCTCCCTAAATCTATCTGTCTGTCTCTCTCTCCCTCGCTCTCTCTCTCTCTCTCTCTCTCTCTCTCTCTCTATCTATTTGTATACTTGAATACTTAATCTCATGAAATTACATTTTCATAAAAGAATATGTATAATGGTTATTAAAATTGTACTAATATAATTTAAAAAATGAATTACTCTCTCATGTTCATCTACTCTCTCTCTCTCTCTCTTTGTCTCCCAGGTGGCAGCACAGGGACCTCCCCCACCACCTCCAGTACGGGCACCCCTTCCCCATCTGGTGCGGCCCATTTGCTCTCTCCGTCCTGCTCCCCACCCACCTTCCACCTGGCCCCCAACACCTTCAACGTGGGCTGCCGCGAGAGCCAGCTGTGCAACCTGGGCTTGTCCGAGTACCCGGCGTGTGCCCGGAGCAACATGGCCGCCCTTCAGGGCTATGGCGGCCTGGCTGCCGACGGCTCCTACGGCCGCCTTCAAACAGCAGGAGGCGGCGTGACCTCCGCCCAGGCCTCCGACTCCTTCCTGCCCCAGAGGACTTCCTCCCTAATCGCCGCGGGCATGCAAGGGGGAGCCGGCGGCGGGCCGGTAGCGGGAGCGGCGGAGGAGGAGGAGGCGGTGGTGCCGGTGGAGCCAAGATGGATGCCTACGGAGGGCAGTTGGCGTCTTTCCCCGCCTCGCAGCTGCAGTACGTCATGCAGGCGGGCACAGGCTCTGGCTCAGGCTCCTCTTCTTCACCCGGCTCGTCTCCGTCCTCGGCCCACATGTTCGCCGCAGCGGCGGCCGCCGGCGGTCACCACCACGTGCAGCAGGGCTCCTACAACGCCTTCTCTCTGCACAACCCTTACAACCTGTACGGATACAACTTCCCCACCTCGCCACGCTTGGCTGCCAGCCCTGAGAAGCCGCAAGGTGGCTTACTCTGCTCCTCGTCCGGCGCTGCCGGCGCCTTCACCGAACGCCAGTACCTGCCCACCGGTGGCATGGAGGGCATGCACATGATCGGCAATCCCGCCGGAGGACAGCAGGGCGGCGCCACCTGCGATGGCCGCCAGTACGGTGCCTCCTCCCAGATGTCCATGCACATGGTCTAAAAGCAAGTATGGAGAGGGAGGAGAGGAGCGACAGAGCGGCATTCTTCCGACAGACGGGTTGTACGTTTGGGAGCAACTGCTGTCACCACCCCTTACCATCCCCATGCCCACCCACCTCAGTCCAGTCTCCACTCCCAATGTGGTTTTCCAAAAAACCCCAACAAACCAGTACAGACTTTGTCTCTCCTTTACAGCAGTTATGTGACACTATGAGTGGGCCAGGGGTACCTGCCGACATTGAAGGACATTGCTGTGTTTTCTTTTTTTTTTTTTAGAGTTCTTTTTTTTTTAGGTGGTGAAATTCCAAAGCCTTGTTTATTTACTGATTGTTTGTATACAAATGGTTAATAACTGGCCTTAAAAATGGGGACATATACAAAAAAATCATCTCAGTACAGGATGTATGTGTAGATGTATGCGTAGATGTATGTGTTTTCATTTTAATCAGCTGGACAGAGTCAAGTTGTGAGGAAAACAGTGATATTTAAATAGTGCATAAATGTCAATGTAGAAGATGGATGGATTATGTGCAAGCTCTAACGGACTTTGTCACACTCTCCCCCCATAACCTATGTCCTGAACCTAGTAAAAATGAAAAAATGAAAGAAATCCCCTTGAAGTCTAGAGGGGATTTTTTATCCTCTGGGGGAGTATGCAGACACAAACATGTGGATCTCAAATGGTGCAATAAGGAGGCTGAAGCATCCCGAAACCCGAAAAACCACACACACTCTTTCTCTCTCCTAAGACTGCTCTGACTAAGACACACACAGAGAGAGAGAGAGAGAGCAAGAGAAGGCAGATAGAGACATTCTTACTCCTGCTGATCAGACAGAGAGAAAAAGAGAGAGAGAGTGAAAGAGACATAAATGGAAAGAGACGAAGAAAGAATGAATGAAGAAAGAAAGAAAGACAAGAGGTTCTGCCTGGAGGTCATGACCCAAAGAGCACTATTGGTTTTTCGGTACATAAATGCCACCCAATCTTAGCACTGAGCTAACGGCCTTTTTGATGGACTCTGCGGCGCTTTTGGCTTTTGGTAAAAGTCGTCACGTGTTACGGAGAGACGAAGGACAGAGTGAAGCGTGTCGATCACTCAAGAGCTCGACCGCAGCAGCGACCGATCACAGACTAGTGGAGTCACAGACAGTAAAATGGTTTCAACCATGAAACTGTGAGTGACCTTGGAGTCTGAGCCAGAGGCTGCTTCTCTGTTGAATAAAGAGAGAGCGAGAGAGAGAGAAAGAAAAAAAAGACTGCACGCCAATGGTGGCTTTTAGAATCAGGGGGTGCATCAAAGATTTCCTGGGGAACCCTGGAAACATTGACACCCGGTTTTGAGTGGATAATCTTTTTAGGCATATTAATGGTGATGAATGCACGCAATACAGTAAGCTTTAAAGTTGTTGTGTGAAGACAAAAAAATGTAAGGTTTAGTAGGAAAACAGAGATATTATGTTTTGTGGTGTGTTGTAGATAAATGTATTTAAGTGCCAATCAATAATACAATTATATGGCCAGTTTTTGGTGATGTTACAAAAAAATATTAAGTAAAAAACACAATACACCACACAGGAAAGAGGACAGAAAAAGTGAAACTATTTTCAGAGGCCTTTAAAGAACTGTAAATACAAGTGCCAAGCACAAAAGTTCAATAAACGTTTTAATTCATTAACCTGGGTTTTAAAACGTTGTTTCTATGTGTGTGTATTGCTATTATGAGTACATTAAGTAATACTACTTTAAACAGAAAATGTTACCACTCACTTGATTGTCCTTGTTTAAAGTTTTTAACTGGAGAAAAGTATGAAATAAGTAGGCTTTCTACTGTAACTTGACCGATTTGATGACCATATAGGCCTACTGGAAAGTTTAGACTATTTTATTTTCCAGAGTTTGAAAATGCTACATCAAAATGTATGAAAAATTTACATTTTTACATGTTTTTGTGATAGTCTAGCACACAGTGATATCTCCCTAGTGATTTTACTAACCTCAGACTGGCACATAGGCTACAGACTATTTCAATAGCCATAGCTACGCATGTCCTGTATTAAAATTCAAAAACTGATATATGACTATAAGTTGATCTTAAGGCTGTTTTTGATATGGTGTAGCAGAATTGGATCACATGGAGGACGGCTGTCTCTCTATTCTCCGTGACCCTGCATATAAATATGCCACTGCCACCTGCGCTCACAATCACGTAAACGATTGCTTTCTTGGGCAATTTTCAACGTCTCAGCATTTTTATGTGTATCTGCTGTTCCCAGTAAGTTCGCAGAATGTATTTATGATCAGACCCATGTTTGCTCTGCGGTGCTGCTCATTATCGACCAACAGAGCGCCTGTGATTTAACAGCACAATCAGCATCCATTACATAGATGTCTTCAGAACCGAACTTTTTTCCCCCAGCAGCGTTTTCTTTTTCCTCCACGTCGCCCCGGAATCACCTCCCATCAAGCGTTCAGTTCCAGCCATGAAATATCATATCTGAGTGAATCATCATCTGAAAATGAAGGGAGTCGAAGACCGTGGAGACATCACGCTGTATTGAAAACACCTGTTTTCCGAACTGCGCTCTTCGAATAATCACTGGATGTACCGTGGAAGAGCGCATGATTTCATAATTTGGCGGCACTCCATCTATCTGGACATTATTTCCAATAATTATTTGCGTTTATTACTCTGATACACCGTCCTCGTGTCTCCATCAGCGTTTGGAAATCAACTGTTCGAGGTCTGCGCGAATTTGCCACGTCTTTGAACAGAAACGACCCCCTCGCGTGTACAGGGCAAGACAGGGCAGATAATTAACACAGAACACATGCTAATATTATGTAAAGAGCGCTTCAAGTTTGGGGCACATATGGCATAACAATAAAACAGACCACTTCTTAAGTAATGGACCGATTTCATGACAAAATTCCCTAACATAGTTTCACCCTTGTAATTTTCTTCTGGAGAAATAAACTGAGTATGCAATAGGCTTATTTCCCTCATTTTATCCGATGGGCTAGACAATGGCGGCGAATTATTTCTCTTTCAATAAAATAGGCCTACATGAAAGTGGGAAAAAGATTAGATTCCCAACAAACTTATACCAGACTGTGGCGTATATTTATGAGACATTGAGGCATTTAGACAATGGCCATTATGAAGGATTTCAGGACGTTCTGAGTGACAGCCAGGCATCAAATGACAATGTCTCCTTAGTGCTTTTTGCAGTTATCAGTCTCGTGGGAAGGGCATTGATTGGCCTTGGGCTAAGGATCACTGGAATATGAAAGCAGAACAGCGTCAAAGGAGGACTGAACAAGAAGACAATGGACTTTGTTTAATTGGCCAGCAAAAATGTGTCTTCTGCAGACCCAGACAGATGGTTTAAAGTATGGTCATACAAGACAGACTGATAAGATTTCTGGTAAACTGTTGCCCTCTTGTGTTTACCCCCATCTTTGCTTGAGATTCCTGATATTCCTCTTGATCACAGCATCTGAAAAGCCTTTGCCCAACAAACTGAGGACTGATGGATTCTGTTCACTACAAACTCCACTCTGATGGGTATGTATGTATGTAGTTGCAAGCTGTCTTAGATCCAAACATACAGATGCATTTGTTTTAGCATGAGGATGTCTGCTTCAAGAACGGGCAGGTCATAAGGGTGCGGCAATATGACGTCAGAAATAAACACAGTTCACCTTGGAAATAATATTTTTCTGATTTTGTCAAATATAAAACCAAAACAAACAAGCAAAAATAAAAACAAAACAAAACAAAAATAAAACAAACTGCATGTATTAAGAAACAACTTCAAACTTTAAATCAAATCCTAAACTTAGTGTAGTAATTTGATTAATGTGCCAACTACTGTATCTATATAGCATGTTAACTCAGATATTAACAACATGTGAAATCACATTTCTTAAACACGTTTGCTGTGATTTTGACTGTAATTTAAACACCCAGCAATTCTGACATATTAACTATGACACACATGGCAAGAACATTCCAGTCATATTTCCCAACCCTCACAAATCGTCTTGATCAGCCATTGCCATCTGTGTGGAGAGGGGGTTTCCTTCCAAGGCTATGACCTTCACATTCTCTATCAAGGCTTTCTGACAGGATGTGGGCTTTCTCCTTTGTACAAGGTGGCTTTGCACAGCCTGATACAAACACATCTGGGGATTGTTTGAGGGATAGATGACCAGATTTATAGAACAATATGATTTGGTGACAAAACAGAGATGCTTTAGGTTTAACCTTTAGTTTCATTAAGCATTTGACATCATTTTTCATCAAATTGACTTTTCAGTGAACAAAGAGACATCAAGATCAGCTCTGTCAAGAGTACTGGAAAGCGCCAGAATACTGCAGTCTAAGTGGAGTCCTGATGGAGACAAAAAAAAAACTGTATTCATGCTTGTTGCTCTCATTGGTAGATGAGAAGAGTTTGGTATCGTAAGATACATGTCTCAAGTTGAACACACTTACACTTCCTCTGTTCTGCACACACACAGAGACACACATACACACACACACACACACACACACACACAGTCACACATACCCTGACACGTACGTGTACATAAACTCAACTTGCTTCCCCCTCTCCCTTTAACCCCTAGCCCTGTTTTTCTGACAACGAAAAGGGGGAGAGAGAAAAAAAAAGAGAAATAAGATGCAGAGGGTCAACAAGAAGCGATGGGGGGAACACTTTTTCTTCTCTCATTGGCGTAAGAAGAGACGTCTGTGATAGCATCAGAGTCCCCCTGGAGCCAAGTGGTTCTGATAAAGCGATAAGCCCAGATGGAGGCGCAGAGAGAGGGGGCCCCGGGGCGGTTCAGCTCGGCTCGGCCGGGCCCGCTAGACGTCTCCCGTGCTGAGTACAAAGACACCCTGCTGGGACGCTTCCTCGTCTAATGAGAGAGGTCCGATCCACTCGCTGTGCGCGCCGCTTGGGAGGGGATACCGAGCAAGAGGAGGTGAAGAAGGAGGAGGAGGCCCAGGGGGCAGGGAGGTGTTAGCTGACCGACCGACTACGGGGAGATGGAGGAAGTGGACCAGCTGACCCAGTTCTGCCACTTGATCCAGAGACAGAGGTGAGAGGCGGGGTTTCAGTGTGAGTGAGAGAGAGAGGGGGGCGTGGGGGAAGTCAGGCCGTGGGTCGCAGGGCCTGTTGGGGGTTTTGGTATTGGGGGCATGGGGATAGGGGTGATTGGGTTATTTTTTGGGTGGAGGGAGGATGGGGGCAGTGGAGATTGAGATGTTGTTGAGTGTAAGGCAGACAGAATGGAGTATTTGGTTGCACTGGGATTCAAAGAGGAAGTAGAAAGGGGGAAAATTTTTTAGATGTGTTTTTAGTGTGTGTGTGGGGGGGGGAGGGGCATTGTGGGATAGCTTGTACCACAGATGTGCAGATCAAGTGTGGATTGCATCACTAGTTAGGTCGTACCACACTGGATTGGAAGGAGGAGGATGAGTGTGTGTGTGTGTGTGTGTGTGTGTACATACCATACCCCCTTCTGCAGTAAAAACAGGTGTCCACACCGAGTTATCCGGGATCCCAAAATTAAAGGCAGCAGTTTTCGTTCCTGATGGCCTGGAACCTGAGTGGAGTGGAGTGGGGTGGGTTTGGGGGCCTCTGACGCCGGATTTCAATCAGGTGGCAGCAGGGGAGCGCGAGACAGGCAGTGTTCAGAAACACTATCCCATCTCCCAGCATGATGGGTATCTGCCCTTACACAGGCAATCAGCACAGTGTACACCATACCACCACAGGCCTAATGCCTCCTTATGGAGTATTAATACAGTGAGCTAGGAGACATGGGAAGCAGCTGCCATGGCCTGATTGAGCGCACTTTTTTTTTTTGCAAGAGCTTGTTCGGAGTGTTGTTCGGGCAGTACGTGTGTGTCTGTGTGTGTGTGTGTGTGTGTGTGTACAGTACGCCAGCCTGACGGACATTGTTCGCAGCGATGAAAGGGGCAAATCCTCTCGCAGTAAATAAAAAGGCTAGTAAAAACAACACAATGCTTTTCGCTTTAGGGTACGACGTGCCTCGGGGCTGCATGGCGGCAGAAGCGTTTGCGCGAGGCAGCGTTCCTTCAGTGCGATTGGCCACGCTTGTTAATGTGGGCACTGCTGGGCAGGAAGTTTGTTTAACGCGTTGGCGTGACAGACAGCCGAGAGGAGGGTGTGTGTGGGTGTGGGTGTGGGTGTGTGTGTGTGTGTGTGTGTGTTGGGGGGGAGGGGTGAGGGTGGAAGGGTGGGTGTTGTGGGTGGACGGCGGGGTGGCGACGGGCGGCGTGAACAACCATCACTCAGGTCGTTTGCCACGGCGGGCTAATCCAGGTCCACCAGTGAAATATTCCAGGAAATACACAGCCAACACACATGCGTGCGATAAATCACCTTTATAATGCTTGTCACATAAAATGTTACTGGGACCCAGGGTTTGGGCAGTGGTTGGGTGGTGTGTGTATGGGGGGGTTAAGGGTGGTGAGTATGTGTGTGTGTGTGTGTGTGTGTTGTTGGGAGGGAGCGCTGGGGGCGGACGGGGGCTCAGAAGTGTGTCCATCGCATTATGACAAGTGCGGCCCAGTTCTATGACTGCTGGCTCTGCTCGCTACCCCCCCTCGCCCCTTGTCTCCCACTGGGCTAAGTATAGCAGCGGCCGTGCGTGTCTGAATGCAGGTTACAGTGACAGCCGGTGCCTTTTTCTCTCCCAAGCTTTGCGCTCACCTGGAGCCAAACTGGAGCGACGCGGTCGCGTAGGCTGGGGCTAGCCGAACACCCCCGCGCCCCAGGCCCTCCCTAGACTGTCCGACACCACCTCCGCTGCCGCCGCCAACACCACTGCCGCCAGGATTCGAGGAAATTTCACGCCAGGCGTATCTTTTTTTTTTCCGAAAAAGCTGCACAGTAACGGCCCCTGACTGATTGTGGGGGGATCAGGGAGGCATTCTCCTGCGGTCACGGCAACCGCTGTTCTAGCTGCGGCGACATACAGTAATCCTCTCTAACTGGGCCGCTGAAAGCCGCCTCACACCCAAACACTTGCACACTCAAGCCGCTCCTGTCACGCCTCGTCCTCATCGACTCCTGACGCCGGACCAGGATGCATTGCTAAATGTGTCTGATTTGAGAAATAGGAAGTTAAGCCCCACATCCGCTATCAAGCTACTCTCTCTACACACATATGCATATACATACATACACACACACGCACACGCATACATTCTCACACAGCACACACACACACACACACACACTTGCATCCAAGCTTTTCCTGTCTAGCCTTCATGGAGTCTTGTGGCATCACACTGCGTGATGTCTGTCAGACAGAACTGGATCAGGGTGCATTGCAACGTGTGTCTGCTGTGGAAAACAGGAAATTACTGTAAGACCCTCATCCAGTGCTAACAAACACACACCCACACACACACACACACAGAACCCCCCCCCCCCCACACACACACACACCACCACCACCACCACACACACACACTCACAAAGACACACACACACACACCAGTACCAGAAAGTCCCACCTGAGTAAAAGTACAGATACCCTACCAAAAAATTACTTTAGTAGAAGTTCAAGTCACCTACTAGCATATTATTCAAGTGAAAGTCTAAAAGTATCTCATATTTGGTGAACTGAAGTATACGTATAAGTTTAAGTATACTTAAGTATATAGAAGTATAATTTATAATTAAATGTACTAAAAACAATAAAACTAAAAGCACTTTACAACAAGCCTACGTCACATCTACAGGTTTATTGGAAAATGTGTTATTTGCACTTGACCAGTGACAAGTTTTGTTGCAAGTTAATCTTAAATTCAATTTCATTTGATACTTGTAACTATGCTGCCATTGAAAATCTAGTGGAGTGAAAGTATGCAACTAACTCAGGAAATGTAGTGAAGTAAAACTAAAAGCTGACAGATTTTTAACAACTCAACTAAAGTACAGATGCTCCTAAAACATAGATAGACAGATAGATAGATAGATAGATAGATAGATAGACAGACAGATAGATAGATAGATAGATAGATAGATAGATTGATAGATAGATAGATAGATAGATAGATAGATAGATAGATAGATAGATAGATAGATGTACTTTATTGATCCCAAGCTTGGAAACTCACTTGCAGTTGCAGCATGACATGTAGAACAAACACAATAACAATACAAAGAAGATAGAGCATAATAAGAAAAAATACGATATGAAGTGTAATATAATATACAATCTGAAATGCAATGTGTAGTAAAGAAACTTTTAAAATAAAAATGTTAAACAAATACAAATAAATACAATGCAGTAAACCAGCTAAGGTGCACAAGTGGAGAGGCATCAGTACAAAAACGCACATGGGAACAGATGTGTCAGATGGGTTTCCCAGTCTGGGACACTTCAGACACACACACACATACATTTTTATACCAAGCATTGTACTGTAGGCAGAGTAAAGTGCAATAATTGGTGAGGCACAGTGATATTCAGTGTACAATGAACCTAGTACCACTCCAGGATCGGCAAGGCATTAGTTGACCCTTTACCAGAGATGTAGATGTAAAATGTGGTGGCATATGGCAGAAAGATTTTCTGTCCCTACGACAGCGGAGTTGGAGAAGTCTGAGTGAGAGGACACTCCGCTGTCTTACCACCGTATGATGGAGAGGGTGCTTATCATTATCCATGATGGTTAACAGTTTGTTCAGTGCTCTCCTCTCCACCACAGTTTCTAATTAATCACAGAGTTCAGTCTAAGGCCTAGTACAGAGCCAGTCTATCTGATGATGTGTACGTGTGTGTGTGTGTGTGTGTGTGTGTGTGTGTGTGTGTGTGTGTGTGTGCGTGTGTGTGTGTCCTGATGATCTTGTTCAGTCTATTAGTATCAATACTTAAGTACTGTAGTGAAGTATTTTTACTTAGTTACTATACATCTCTGTGTGTATTTTTACTTAGTTACTATACATCTCTCTGTGTGTGTGTAATCAGTCAGTGGAGAGGATAGCATGGGATGAAGGACAGGACAGGGTAAAGTCACCTACATGTAATGTAGGTATGTGTGTATGTGTGTATGTGTGTGTGTGTGTGTGTGTCAGTCAGTGGACAGGACAGGGTAAAGCCTCCTTATCATCTCTGGGTAGACCGTTTCAAGAGAGTTTAAACAACAGGGCTTCTATTTTAATATTCCATATGTTATCATGACACAGCAGAAGTAGTATAGGAACAAAGTAGAACGTTCAAGCAGTAGAACGTTTTGTTTTTCATGGAGTGGATAACGGCCAATAAGGTGACCAGTTCGATGGAAATAATGGTGAGGTGGAGGCAAAGGACTTTGGACTTTGAAGGAGTTGCCTCCGCCGAGTCGTTATTTCCATTGAACTGGTCACCTCAAAGGCCGTTATCCTGCTTATCTCCCGTTTGTATTTAGGATATGATTTTATCTATTACTTTCAAAAACACTGTATGTGAAGTTGTCTACATAAGAGTGACATGAGCCTGTCATCAGCATGACATGACACATCATGACAGTTCATGACATATATCATGACGAATTTTAAATTTTCATTTTCATGTTGTCATTATAAATGCTAATGTCACTCTTATTTAGACATATTCAAATAAAGTGTTACCAAACTTTCTTTATATTTAGGAATCATGTGCATGAACTACAGAAAATAACCTATTATAGCTACCGTTAAGGGGGGAAAGTACAGTGTGGAATACTTTACTATGGTTGTTATGGTTACCATTCATGAGTGCATTGATATGGAATGGTGATTCACATTTTTCAGATCTACTTCAAAGGTAGCTAGCAATACAAATGAATTCCCACCTCATCAGCCAATCAGAAAAGTGAATCCCATTGCTTCGGGGACAAGATAATTTACATTTACATTTACATTTATGCATTTAGCAGACGCTTTTATCCAAAGCGACTTACAACTCATCAACTATCAATTGTTCAGGGCCAGTCTCCCCTAGAGCAACTTAGGGTTAAGTGCCTTGCTCAGGGGCACAACGGTGCCAGCCGGGATTCGAACCCACAACTTTTCAGGCTACTTACACACTAGCCAGGTTCCTTAACCACTACGCTACCACCACCCCCATAATAAAATAGAAATAATAATGTTAAAACATCTATACTAGCCTGATTATAAACGGTGGTCAGTAGCGTTCAGAAATCCAGATTAGCTCTGTAGGGAGATGATAATTGAGTGGAAGTGCGTAGGAAGGCATGGCCAGGCTAGGCCTATACCAAAATCATGTTGTATTAACAACTGACCTTATTCCTTTTTATATTGATACAACTGTTTAGGAAAATTTTAATGTGTGTGTGTGTGTGTGTGTGTGAGAGAGAGAGTGTGTGTGTATGTTCTGATGCCAGTGTGTGCAGCCTGTCCGCCATGTGTGGAATGCCAGGCTAAGAGGTTGAGTTGGCCTCTGACCCTTGTCCATTCTTGGTAGATGGGGTGGGGTGTGTGTGGGGGCGTGTGGGGTGCTATGGAAGGCTTCTGTTTCACAGGATGGACGGATGGCTTTTAAAGGAAACAATAAAGGCTAAAGACTGCTTAGTGTCTTTGCACCTCACACTCAACCTGTTTGTGTGTGTGTGGTTGTGTGTCTGTGTGTGTGCTGATGATGCATGCTGGGAAAGAGAATTGTGTGTTTGTGTGTGTGTGGGGGGGGGGGGTAGTTGGACTCAATGAGGCCTAACTATCTCCCTACCCCCCATCCCCTACACACATACACACAAACACATACACAAGTGCACACATACACATTCACTATTTATTGTATTATGGTATATTTCTCTCTCTCTCTCTCTTATCTATCACTCTCTCTATCTATCTATCTATCTATCTATCTATCTATCTATCTACAGTATCACTCTCTCTCTCTCTTTCTCTGTCTCTCTCTCTCTACCTATCTATCTATCACTCTCTGTGTCTCTCTCTCTCTCTGTCTATCTATCTATCGCTCTCTCTATCACTCCCTGTCTATATACAGTATTTAGTAATCCCAGTAATAATCCCAGTAATATAGAGGAGATGTGCAGAGAGATGAGAGACGAGGGACAGCCTTCATGTTAGACCGTGTTCCTTTCATCAGCTGCCTCTGAGTCTGTGGTGTGTGTATCCTCTTCCCGCTGTCCATCTCCTTCAGCATGAACCACGATAGCTGTGGCACAGGAGTGCAGGAAAGCATAAAGCCTAGTCTAAAATGGAGGGGAAAAACTAGTCTTAATATAGGAGCAGCATGAAGTTCAAGTTTGGATGGTCCACAACAACTGTACTCCAATCTGGACGCAAACCCCCACTCCCCCAAGACACACACACACACACACACACACACACACACGCACACACATCCTCAAATCTTCGTCATACAGCCACGCATCACAGTGACCCTTCCCCCTCCCCTAAACTTTAGTCCATCCAGCCGCCCCTCCCCTCGCCCCTCCAACCATAGCCAGACTGAGAGCCTTGACTGGTAATCCGGGACACCTGCTTCACACAAAGGAATGGCAAGTTAAATTTACAGGCACAAGAAGAGACCCACTGGAAACAGAAACAGCCTCTTCTAATTGAGGCGGGAGTTTTTCTCAATCCATGACACTTGAGACATACAGAGCTGTGGGTTGTGATAGACACACATACTTTATATTTAGAGAGCATATTATACATGCATGTATATGTATGTATACATGTTTATGTACTGTATGTATGTATGTAGGATAGACAGATAGATAGATAGATAGACAGACAGACAGAGAGACAGACAGACAGGCAGACAGACAGACAGATAGATAGATAGACAGACAGACAGAGAGACAGACAGACAGACAGATAGATAGATAGATAGATAGATAGATAGATAGATAGATAGACAGATAGATAGATAGATGGTTAGTGTAGGATAGATAGATATTTTTTGATCATAAAGAAAATATACACTGTGTATACTGTTGCCATATTATCATATATGCCTAATGCCTGTGAGAAACTCTTCTCCAACGGTCCTCAATGTATCATACATACAGTACACGTCATAGGTAGAGTTTCACACGAGGCATATATATTTCGTAAATCACACAGTGGAGTTCTGATGGGGTGAAAGTGGGAGACATTCCTCGGGAGTCATGCCATCGCTGCTTTGCCAGCTTAACTGCGTCCCAGTGCTGGACTCATGCAGGCAGAGATGCCTTCCAAATGCTTTTCGCAGATTAAGAGAGAGATGACGTGGAAAGGAAATGGCGTTAGCCTCACTGGTGAAGGAACACTGGCAGGAATAATGCATCAATCACTTACAGAACGTATTATGTCATAAAATAACAGTGACTATATAGCAAGAGCTTGTTTTATGGCTATGTTTTGAAGATTCGTCACCGACATAAAATTTTATTTTTAAATTATGTCTCGTCTCAGACAACTACCAAAGTAATAGACAGTAAGGTAATAGTAAAGCAGATTAACTGTGAAATTCCATTTGAGCTGCAGTCTCAGCATGAAAGGCACTAAACAAATATATGTATTATTATCATTATTATTATTACTGATTTTATGACATTGTAGAATGCTCCATTCATTTACATTTACATTTATGCATTTAGCAGACGCTTTATCCAAAGCGACTTACAACTCATCAACTATCAATTGTTCGGCCAGTCTCCCTAGAGCAACTTAGGTTAAGTGCCTTGCTCAAGGCACAACGGTGGCAGCCGGATTCGAACCCACAACTTTTCAGGCTACTTACACACTAGCCAGGTTCCTTAACCACTACGCTACCAACACCCTCCATTCACTTCAATGGGATCCAGTGTTCTGCGGTCCGACATGTTTGGGATCCGCTGAGGTGTCCCAATATGTGGGAACGCCACTACGCTTCAAGTCGGACACCTCAAAGGCCATTATTCCGCTTATGACCCGTGTTGCCACATTTTTTTTTAATTTTCTTTAGGCAGTTATCTACAAAAACACAGTTGGTTTGTAGCTCTGGTGTGATCCAACGCTTCGTGGGGAAAGCAGATCCACATAGTCCGTGAATGAAGACCATGACCTGTGTTAGTTTTCTTACTAAAATGATGAGGAACACAAACTCACTTGTTGGGGACATAGACATTAACATGAAGTATTATATTGTGCTTGGCTAGCTGACATATTAATTGTGTGCAAGCTCTGCCCATATCAAGTATCAAACACCCAAACCAAAAATAAATTTTCCCTCCACATCCTGATTCGACTCTGAGCTGACAGTAAGTGTCCATGAAGAGGAAGTCTGCTGTTTACTCCATTGGGCCACATGTGGTAGATGAGGAGCATTATGTCTTACTGTCTTATGGAAGCTGGTGGTAAATTGTGGTGGAAGACTGTGTGTGTTATCTAAGGACACCTCCTCAGTCACTACACATGCTGAAAACCAGGAAGAATGTGTGTGTGTGTGTGTGTGTTAATGTGTGTTTGTAGAAAATAAATTTTGTTTGGGCTTTACAAATTTTTTACTGAATATATTTCCTATGTTATCTAGATACCAGTTCAGCACCATCAAAGAAAGTGTGTGTGTTTGTGTATGTGTGTGTGTGTGAAAGAGAGAGAGAAAGAGATATTAAGTTATGGCTGTACAAAACCTGTACAGTAGTGACAAAGCTATCCAGAAATATGTTTTCTTTCCAAACAAGTGTGCGTGTGTGTGTGTGTGTGTGTGTGTGTGTGTGTGTGTGTGTGCTTGTTTCTGAAAAGGTAGCCTTTTTCAGTCATCATCCCATCAGCATGCAGTAGTAGTAACTATATGTGTGTGTATATGTGTGTGTGTTTGTTTCTGAGAAGGTAGTCTTTTTCAGTTATCATCCCATCAGCATGCAGTAGTAGTAACTATGTGTGTGTGTATGTGTGTGTGTGTGTGCTTGTTTCTGAAAGGTAGCCTTTTTCAGTCATCATCCATCAGCATGCAGTAGTAGTAACTATGTGTGTGTGTATGTGTGTGTGTGTGTTTGTTTGTTTCTGAGAAGGTAGTCTTTTTCAGTTATCATCCCATCCGCATGCAGTAGTAGTAACTATGTGTGTGTGTATGTGTGTGTGTGTGTGTGTGCTTGTTTCTGAAAAGGTAGCCTTTTTCAGTCATCATCCCATCAGCATGCAGTAGTAGTAACTATGTGTGTGTGTATGTGTGTGTGTGTTTGTTTCTGAGAAGGTAGTCTTTTTCAGTCATCATCCCATCAGCATGCAGTAGTAGTAACTATGTGTGTGTGTGTGTGTGAACAGCCGCAACACACACTTAAGCATTGTCATTTTCACCTAACATGGACTGTACTCTCCCTTTCCCTAGCCTATGAGCTCAACAGTGCTCCAGCTTTCTGCTGGAAGCTTCTGGAATCTTATGTGAATTAAGATGTCAGTAGCAGTGGGTAACAGTCATGGCAGGCCAGGCCTGGCTGGGGTGTGCTGTCTGTCCCACTCTAATCCACTTAAAGCCAATTACAAGGCTATTACTGCGATCGCCCTCTCGAATATGACAATGGAGGCTCAGGGAGTGAGAACAATGGCGACCACGTGCCTCTATCCTTCACTCTCACAATACCCTAACCCATCCACCTCGACCAGACAGCTTCACCCACCCCCATCTGTCTCACACACATACACACACACACACACACACTCACACGTAATAGTTGCCCTTTCTGTCGCCAGGCACGTGGTGGCTTTGCTGCACAGGCGTCAATATCTGGAGGGGTTTCCAGGGGCCGTCGATGGACGTAATTAGTGTTGTTTTGGTGTGAGAGGTTGAAGGTGCTGACGGACAGGTCCTGAGTGTGTTGGTGGGAGAGAACATTGTGTGTGTGTGTGTGTGTGTATGTATGCATGTGTGTGTGTGGGGTGTAGGGGTGTTGAGATTAAGGGCTTTTGAGGCCCAGCCGGCTTTTTTTGGGTGCTGATGTCAGGTCAGAAGGTACTCAGAGGGGCGGCGAGGTTGACCTATTACCCCCTCACCCCTATACACACACACGCACTCACACACACGCACACATACTCCAACCCCATCCTCCCAATACTCACTGCACCCCTCCTCCCACCCCAGTCTGCACCCTGCAAAGTTTGTATATCACACTCAGGAACTTTATTTAGAGTTCTAAAAGACCTGATATGGGGGATTTAATAAGTGGGGTTTGCATGCTGTTTGTCTCCACTTATGGTCACCATATCATCATCATCATCATCATCATCATTCCTGATCCGTGAGGAAGGCTGTGTTGCACTACTCAACACTCAGACAGACAGCACACACCCTTACATGAGACAGACAGACAGCAGGAGCCGTGATGATGAGATCTGCAGTATGTAAATGATGTGATGGTCACCGTAATGAGTGGGTTTCAAATTCTCTTGCGTTAGGATAGCTTAGCTGTCTGTCAGTCGGCCTGAAGAGAGTCCAGGTGTCTTGGCCATCGTAGTCATCACGTGCCCCAGTGGAAGGCATTGTGCCAAAAGAAAAGCACCATTAAATGATACTGGAAAATACAATGCTAAACACAAACCAGGTGTAAATGTTTATTCTTGAAATTGTTGAGATGACTAATTTGTGATTAATTTTCATCACACAAATACAACAGTCATCTTAATTTTGGTACTCAGTGGGTTTTTCCAGTTGGTTTGATGACGAAACTGATTTTTTGCAATTTTTTTTGAATCATTGTTACTGTTTTAGGTTAGTTTGTCCCAAAGTTAGTGCTGCATTTTCCATAATTGTTATGAAGTTTCAACAAAATCAGCCAATTAGAGATTACGTTTTGCTCTGTGTATGAGTGTGTGTGTTTTTTGAATGCATTTTCTTACCAGTGTAGATGGGGCATGAATTGTCATACAATTTAACGTACCTGATAAAATGTCATTCTAAACTGCCCCTATTCTGCTGTATGTTGCTGTGAATGCAACCACACCACCTCCACCACCAGTCTGTGCTCCCTCTGGCCAACCTCCTCCATCAAAAACACCAACAGGGCTTCTTAATAAAGTGAAACTGGAGCTGAATGTCGGCCAGAGGCCCTCTTTATTAAGAGATCAGGAGATGGCTTTATGTTCATTCAGTCAAACACACCCAAACACTGCACTGCCTGTGTGCGTGTGTGTGTGTGTATGTGTGTGTGTGTGGGGGGGTAGCTGGGCCTCTCTCTTACCCTGTTCATGGTGATGCCAGTGTAAAAGCTTTCTATTCCACAATGTGCCATGTGTTTGTGTGTGAGTGTCATGACACATCTGGTATACACTTATGCACACACACAAGCACACACTACATTTCACAGCAACATTTACACACACACTGACATACACACACACACATACACACACAGAGAGAGAGAGAGAGAGAGAGAGGGAAAGAGAGCATATTTATTTAATTAGCCAGGATGTAAGCCCTAAGACGTTGCCCTGATTATTTATAATGTGTTAGCCAGCATCCCAGCCAAAGGCACCCACTGTGGAGGAAGCCCCCTGTTCCCCCCTTTCGTTTTGTTACACATTTATTCTGAGCCATAACTCTTCTCAGCGTTTATGTAGCCCTAGTAATTAGCCAGGAATCTGAGCTACACGTGTGCGGTAGGAAACAGTGTCGTACTGTGAAGCCCCTTATGAATCTTGTGGCATGCTATGATGATAAATTGTCAAAGACTGCCATTATACCATAAAAAATTAAACTTTAAGCTTTGATAAATCGTGAATTGTGAAGGCATCAGAACAAATAATTCCACTCTAACAATGAATTTATCTGACTCCACAACATAAGTTGTCGGGAAGCCACAATGGAGGACTGTTCATTTCAGTCACCTCACGTGCCTCTTTCCTGCGGCTAGCTGCTAGTATCTCCTTAGCGGTGAGTAATATCACGGGAAACCCAAAGCTATTTTGACTTTGAGGGTCATTCAAGTTGCTGTAAATATCTCCAGGCATTTGTTTGACGAGCCTGTATCATTTTTTTGTACATGAAATGAATGTTCCTCTGCTTCTTTTAGCAAAGGTTTTAAAGGCAAATTAATCCAAGGCCTGTGTCATATGTTTATCTATTTGTGCATGTCCTTTGACGGGACCGTCGACCACGCCATGGCTCCGAGGTTGATATGCTCGGTGGTAAAAGTTTATGATTAGTTCCCGGGAACATTGAGACATACGCACTGGATGCTTGGATGTCTGGGGGTAACTTTATATTATCCCTTTTTTTGGGCCAGGGGCTTAGCTGCCAGCCCTAGCTGTGAGTGTGTGTTACAGACCAGGCTCAACCAGCCCTGCGTCATTACTGCGGACAGCAGGTGTATGAGGGAGCAATTGTGTGTGCGTGTGTGTGTGTGTGTGTGTGTGTGTGTGTGTGTGTGTGTGTGTGTGAGTACGGAAATGTGGTTTACTATTGCCAGCACATGTTTTTAAAGGGATACCAGACAACATTTTTAGGTTAATTTACCAATCTTATAGTCATTTTGATGGTTAAATGGCTCATTACAGGGTGAATGAAGACTCTTTTGGCACCCTCTATCACTTAATCGTGCAGTTACAAGCACTTGCAAAACGTTTGAAAACGTGGGTCGTGTTAACAAAACCTAAACTGACTGAATCTGAAATTGCATTTATTACCTTGTCAGTCAACCTAATTCCATTAAAATGATCTATGCTTTGGTTTGCAAACAAATCCACATGGATTGGTGAGAATGTACAATGCTGTTGCCATTTTTTTTTTTTTTTAATTGGTGCCTGTAAGGGGAACTGTGGAGGTAAAAAATTGCAGGCTTGCCTGGTAAAAAAAGGCAAAGGGTGTGTGTGTCTGTTTGTATGTTTGCAGCCTTAATGTGCATGGGAGTGAGGAACAGATACCATTATACGTGTTATTTTAAGGGGTGGAAATAGAAGACTGTCTATCTGTGTGTATATCTGCAGTGTTGCTCTGAGTGGAAACTACGACCCTACCCTGTGCTCACACTCTACAGCGCTAACATTTACCACGCTAGGCCCCACCCATTCAGTTAATTGTCTGCGTCAGTCACAATGAAATACGCCCACCTCCCACGCGTCCATCTTTCCACATGTAGCTTCCCACAACCTGATTTTAAGAGCAATGGAGAGGAGTTTACAGGAGCGATGGCCTTCAACAGATGGTCAGACACAGAACTGAGGAACAAACAGGATGATGGACACCAGAGAGGGAGTGTGTCTGGGGCGCAGGGGGATGTCCAGAGAAGTGGGCAGTGAAATGTTGGGTTGGGGGGTTGAGAAGGAGGGGTTGGGTACGTATAGGGGCAGAGGTTGGTGGTGGTCATGAGGTGAGGGTGGGGGGCAGGGGTTTGGGCAGGAGTTGTGGGTGGGTTGGTTGGAGGGAGGAGGTGGGGGGGGGGGGGGGGTGGTGGTTGGGTCTATGTGACAAAATGCAAAGTGGAATTCGCCAGCCCCTCCATTCCAGAACTGGCCAGGGGGAAAGAGCATGCGAGAGGTGTGCTGGCATGTCCTTGGCGGTCCGCGCGCGCCTCGGTGACAGCTGCGAGGTTTATAGGTCGGCTTCGATGACAGTCAGGAGGCGACGGCCCCGCTCTTTTCAGACAGGAATTAGGTTTGTCATCAGATTCTAAAATCCGCCTGATTTATGGCATTTCCACTCCACTTTCCCCCGATGGGACCCCCACTGACACACACACACACACACACACACAGCCCCCCCCCCCCCCCCCCCCGCATTTAGTGGACCTGTTTGTTTGTTTGTTTGTTTGTCTGCTTGTCTCAGACTCAATCTGTTTGGTCAAACTTTGTTATAGACTGGATAGTTTATTAAGAAATAATTAACAAGCCACTAACTACTTAATCATATATACTTAATACTGCATGCTGATTAGGTTTGAAGGCAAAGAATGTCCACCAAAGTCATCTTTACATTAGCAAAGGACAAACAATGTTTTACATGCTACAGAGGCACTATCATAACCATACTTTGCTTTACAAATGACATTTGATGAATGGGAAGGACTCTTAAATGGTTTTCATGAGTGTATCTGTTCTAAAGACAAATCCTGAGTGCTGGATATTCTTAGCCTGCTTATGTATGATACCAGTTTCAAACTTTGTGTTGGTCGCAAAACTATGTCAGTTGAATGAGTTTTGACCAAGACTACATTTTGCATTGATGACCGGAATAACCTTTAGCAGTGCCATTAGCAGTGCAAAGGGCACAGACAAGCGTCAAGACAAATCATTCTTTTTTAAAGCATTGCAAGACTGAGAATAACATTTTGCTTCTGCGTTAGTTAGGAGAGGGTTTCTACATGCACACCAAAGTGTACAGACAGACTCTATAAAAGAGCGTTTCCAAAATCAGTACATTACCTGAAGTTGTCTGCCTATGGATGCCATCTTGCCAAGTCCACTGTGAGTATATGGTTCTGCCTTTGCCAGTAGACTATAGGCAATAGTACTGACTTCAGGTAATGCACTGACTGCCGTACATCAGTCCACTGAGGAGCACTTAGCATCTCTACCTCTGTCTACCAAAGCAGAGTGATACGGAAAAGCACTGGGCAGTTCCACTGAAGATCATTCACAACATACAAACACCATGGAATTCCACTGATGATCATTCACATCATGCAAACACCAGGAAATTCCACTGAAGATCATTCACATCATACAAACACCATGGAGTTCCACTGAAGATCATTCCCATCATACAAACACCATGGAATTCCACTGAAGATCATTCACATCATGCAAACACCATGGAATTTTACTGGCCTGATGGACATGCTTGTGCTTTTCTGTAGAACTGCCCCACTATATTTCATTATTATAACTAGCTGCCACTTTGCCATCTTCTCTGGCATGTATGTTGATTGGAAAAGAGGTAGAACTTCACCTCTATTTTTTTTTTTTTTTTACGTCACCACACAACAACTAATTGGCATTTCCTTTTCTTACGGCAACAGCAACCAAACCAGTGTTTCCCCCCCCCACACACTCTGTCAAACTGACACCAGGTGTAGTTGGCATTCCAAGGCTTGCCGTCTGGATCAGTCCACTTCCTGACTGTTTTTCAGCACAGGTGACAGAGGAGAGTTTTCTCCTTTCACCTGTCATCAGATGGGAGCCAATGATATATGGAGACTTACAGGGATCTGAAAGAAAGATGTTTACCAGCTAGATGGTCAGCATATCTGATGCACCATTCCAAAAGTCAAAAAACAAAAACAAAAACAGAACATTTGTCTGGCTTGCCATTTTGATGTCTAATTTATCAATAAAGGATCATTCCCTTAACTGATAAATCTTTTGGATTTTGCTCATTAATCTCAAAATTTGCTTTGACACGTTTTCTCTGTCTTTGATCAAAGGTGGTTCTTGTTTTCTGTATGAAGTACCATGAGACAGTGAATTGGGCCCTCATAACACTGTGTCGTTTTTGAGTTAAACTCCACCTGGAGGTCATGACATGATTCCCTTACATTCTGTAGGTCAGGATCATTCTTAATCTTCATCCTAACACAGGTTTTATCTTAAACTCACGTTTTATGACCTGAAAATGCTGTGTTGGTGTCAACACCCGAGCAGTTACTGCATAGGAAGATCTGCATATGTTGCATTCTATTATGTCTTTTATTTCATAAAAAGGAAAAAAAAAGTTTGTTTTAGTGTGTTATCAGGTGAATGTTATCGGGAAACCAAACCCTTACATCTAAACAGTCTTGGATCAGACTTGGATCATGAACAATTGGCTGGGGTCTCAAACTATTGTCAGTCGCTTTGTTTAAAATGTCAGCTAAACACCAGTCAAAGTACTTTTGCTCTCAATATCAATATCAGCAGTCATAATACTTTTACTGTCAATATCAAAAGCTTGTGCTGGCATCTACAACCTAGTCCTAGATTGACCTTAATCTGAACCTGGGGACTTACTCCAAGTGGGCCACGTCCCAAATGTCAGGGGCCACAGAACACAGACAGCATTGCATGGCAACTTAATATCATCTCAGCTGGTCTTGCGTGACACTTGACGTACATCTGATGAAGAGATTACTTGGCCAAACGACGCGCGACTGACAATTAATGCTAAGCGTGGCTTTAATAGGGACGGGGTAGCCGTGCCTCAGGGGCCAATAGAGAAGAGCTATGCGTAGAGCCTATTTTACAAGAGATCCAGTCCTTGCAAACAGACCTCCAACCGACGCATGGCCCCCAGCCCAGGGGACAGACAGACAAACAGGCAGAGGCCAAGTGAATGTGATGTGAGGAGCCAAAATAGCAATTAGCAGTAATGATAATAGTGATGGGTAGTGATGGGTGGGGGATTAGAATAACACTAACAACAGACTAACAGCAGTATGAGTATAGCAATTAAAGTACAGTCATACTGTAATTACAACAATAAACAATATCAACAATAACAAAAACAATAACAATCATAATATATAAACTATTTATAAACTAATATAACTAACATATAAACAATATATAGACAAATTAATATGAATAAACTATATGCCCACTTAGGGTTTGAGAGTATTTATATAGCCCTTGCAGCCTTTATCTATGCCGCTGAGACAAATAAATAATAAACATCTGAACAGGTATCCTGATATGGCAGCGTGTCAGAGTGACAAATTTGTTAATTATCTGATGCCAGAGATATCTGTAAATTTGGGATGACAACCGTTCAGAGCCTAGAAAACCCACTATGACTAGCTTTAAGACCCTCTGATCATGCCCACATGTGGTGTTGAAATAGCTACCTCTATTTCAAATAGCTACCTCTATTTCAACACCACAGACTCTTTCGTGGTTCTTCATCTTCGTCCCAAGCAGGTCTGTGATGTATGTTTTAGCTGAGGATTTCTGAGAGGAACATGTGGGGTTTCGTGTCGCAGGTGAATCAGAGTTTGAGGCAAAGGAGGGCCGAGTCCAACCTTGTGCCGTAAAATTCAACACCACACTTCAGCCAGGCTTTATGGTGCTCCCCGCCTCTCTCCTCTCCTCGCCTCTCCTCTTCTCGCACTTGCCTCTCCTCGCTGTATTTCAAAAACCGAAATCAAGCCGCGCAACGTTTCCTCACATCCTAAAAGAATGACACCCAGCTATGTGACACGTCCCCCCCTCCTTAGCCAGTAGATTTATCTACTCCCACCATGGTCAGGTGTGTTAGGGGGAGAAGGCCTGTTTGGTCAAACACACACATGCCTTCACACACTTATGCACATAACCACCTGTGAGAAGACACACACACACACACACCAATACACACACGCTTACTCACACATGCACACACTGTCTCTCTCTTTCTCTCTCTCACACACACACTCACACACATACGCACACACAGGCCATACCACCTGTGCACATACACCAAAAAATTTTTGAAAATGTCACATATTCCATTCCCATCACAAACAAGGGCACACACAAATGTCACATAATACGCACTTACACTTACACACACACTCACACACACACACACACACATACACAGAGACACCCAATCCAGCGGTCCATCCATTGGCTGGCATGGCTGGCCTGCATTGTGGCAATCTTTGCCCCCACTCTTTGACAATGCCCACCTGACACCCGCGGCCTTCTCATTCGCTGGGCGCCTCCTTGCTGCCGTTAACTGAGAGTATTTCACAAGCCGTAAATTCAGAGCGGATCTATAAATCACAGGAGGCAGAAGAGCTCCCGGGCCAGCTTCAGGGCCTTTGGGTAAGGCCTAGGGGTTGAGGTTAGGCTTGGGGTTGGAGATGGGGTAACTGGATCTCTTGAGGTTCATCCCTCTACCCCCCCCCTTTCCACACACACACACACACACACACATGCACACACACATACACACACTCCTCACCAGGGGGTCAGTCCTGCTATTCCAGATCAGGGTTTGAGTTTGACTGCTTGGGCACCCCACACACCTGCTTCCTATTCCTTAGGGCATGGGAGAGGGGGTTGTTCAAGAACGGGGTGAGACACAAGAAGAGGGACTCCCTATTAGCTCAGACCAATCAATTAAAGAAAGAAACCGACTCTTTAGCACCGGCCCATGCCAGGCAGGAGATCCAACCCTCATGAATCTGGAGGGGCTACCAGTGCCAAACCAAATCTGGTGAGTTTGCAATTAAGAAGGTTACAAAGTTTCTCTCCTTTTAAATCCATATCTAATCTGTAGGCATTAACCAGTTAGCAACTGTAGGTTGGCAGTGGGCAATTGCATCACAAAGTTAGCAACTGTGGTTTTGGGAAATAGACTTGACTGGTATAGCATGTTGGTGAGACAGGATGCCACCCTGAGCTGATGTCTGCCTGGAGTGGATCTCGTAGACCTAAAAGGAAATTGTGGTAGACATTGGTGGTTGGTTTTGGTGAGTTGGGGCTGGCCTCTGGGAATGGTCCTTGTTGTGGTGATGATGAACACACGTCGTCACTTATCAGGGAGAATCCGATCTCTCACTGGCATGTTTACACAGCTGTGGCCAGTGTTTTTCACACAAACCACAGGTTTCCTCAGCTCTACCAATCAAATCAATCATCATTCACAGATCATTCCCCTTGTTCCAGAATGCTTGTATACCCACAGACTTCTTGCATTAACAAATGATGGTCATGTATGACGATGTCACAGTATGTTTGTGTGTAACACCACCTTAGCTCGCAATACAAGAAAGCAATTACAAAATTCTAATTTACACTCTTATGCTAATACTTCTGATGCATTTCCATGACTTGTATATGAACAATTTTTACATTTCAAGAGCAAATGTATATGGTCTTTTAGAAACTTTTGTAGTAAGAATAATTTAAAAATGATTATAAAAGCAAAACTTTGATAAATAACAATTTTTCATACCTTCCAGACTAAGACAACGGGCACTTGAGATGACTGTGAACCAGTTAGTTTTAATATTAATACCTGTCTAGTGATACTATTGTCCATTTGTGTAATAATAATCTATAAATATGTAGTAATATTGTAGAGACATACAGAGTGAACGTTACAATAAGTTTGAGCAAAGAGTTACAATAAACAAACATTCATAGACATCAACATGAAACCCCCCCCCCCCAACCCCTTACAGTTAGTTGAGTGAACCAGGTGCAAGGAGGGATGTTGAAACCCATAACCCAGCCCCCCCCCCCCCAACAACAAGACAACAACCCAAACCTCTCCCAAATTCCCCCCAACTCACCAACCCAACCTCCTTGTACTCCATGTCTCTGGGCCAGTATGCACCCCCCTCTCCCCCCCAGCATGCCATGGGCCCCTGGCCTTCTGATCCATCATGGGTTGACAGTGTGTGTGTCCGAGGCTGAATTTCTGCGCTGGAAATAGCTGTGCAAGCCTCTCTTTTTTGGGCCCCCGTGCTGGCCTGCTATCCCTGACACGCAGGGAGCGGGACAGGACCGCTGTGAGCCAAACACACACACACACACACACACACACACACAAAGAGACACTCACACATGGTTAACACACACGTACAATCAAACACATACATGTTGTAGTGGACTCTCTGTCTGCATGTGTTGTTCAATTCTGCATGTCTCTGTCTGCATTGTGTTATAGTGTTTGGCACACACACACACAGAGACACACACACATGCACACACAGACACACACACACGCACATGCACACACACACATTTCTGTCTGAGACTGGAGAGTAGCCCTCCCCTCTCCAGTCCTGTGCCAGTCTTATTTTAGTCTCTCTCTCTCTCTCTCTCTTTCTCTCTTCTACCATCTCAATACTCTCTCTATCTCTCTCTCTTCTACCATCTCAATCCTCTCTCTATCTCTCACTCTTCCAGTGTCTCTCCATCCATCACCCTCTCCACCTCTCTGCTCATCTTTCTCTCTGGCTCTCTATCAACCCCTTCTCCTCCACTTCCCCTCCCCTCATCCCCCTCTATTTTTCCACATTTCAACCTCCCTGCTCATCTTTCTTTTTCATCTCTCTCTTTTTTTTTCTTTCTCTCTCTCTCTCTCTTTCCACCGCTCCCCACTCCACCCCCCGGCCAGAGAGCTCATTAATCACTAGCCTGTTGGCGGTGAAAAAAACAAACAATACATGGGGGGCGATTTTCAAGTGGTGGCAACAACTTTGCAACTTTTCGAAATTATTCCGCCCCGCCGCGGGGGGCTTTGTCGCCGGGCACCCCGGCGACTCTGCCAGCCGTTAAACGTTAGCACTCAGCGGGCGCCGTCGGTAACCTGGTCCGCGAGCAAGCCCTCCCGCCCCACCAGCCAACCACTAACAGCCCCATGTGCCTCTCGGTGTCTCTCTCGCTCTCTGTCCCTTTGCCCAGGGAGGACGCAGGAGCCGACCACAGAGACATTCACACCAACAATTAGTAGTTAATAAATCAGGTGCTCATTTTCACACCCATGCCCCATCCTCTCGTCCCTCTCAGCAGGGGGCTTTCGAAACGTCCGAGTCGTGGAGAGGCGTCTTGCAGAGACGGGCTTTGGTTTTAATGAACACAACAATGCAGCGCCACGGGTCGTCCTAGCAGAAATCATGGACCCTGATGACAGTTGTTTTACAGTGCCCTGTTTTAGCATGCGTTTCTGAGCGTGTCTGAGTGTGTATGTGTGTTTTTTTTTTGTGTGTGTGTATGCAGTTTCTAATTTTAAGTTTACTTTTGGTAACACTTTATTTGAGGGTGTCTACATAAGAGTGACATAAGCCTGATCATGTAATGTTCATTCCATGACACATATCATGAAAATGATTGACAATTCAATGATGATTATGATGTATTTAAGTGTCATTCAGTTTTGATAATGTTGACATTGTTTGTGATGCAAACTATACAAAACCTGAGCGACAACAGTCATAAATGCTAATGAAGTGTCATTAATGTTCATGATATACGTCATGTCATGTTTATAACAGGTAGACACCTTTAAATTAAAGGTAACCTTACTATTTTTTAGTTACTATGTTTCCAAATAAATTGCGTCCACCATGAGTTTTCTCATTTTTTTTCCTTGGGTGATTTTAGAGGTTGTATGACAATGTCATACTTTGTGGAGCTTGGATAATCATTGTTTTGACTTTTCTCCAGGGGAGTAAACATTTCTATTAAAATTCTGTTTGTTAAGCTGCTAGGCTGCTTGCATATAAGGTGTGTGTGTGTGTGTGTGTGTGTGTGTGTGTAACTATGTTAGTGTGCATATGTATTTTCTGGCTTTAGTATGCCATGCCAATAAACTGAATGTCTTTAGTGTGTGGATGAATGGAAGCATTTTACGTCGACACCATTGTTTTTGGGTTATATTTTCACCATTGTCTAACACTGTGTAGACCAAACAACTCATTGATGGTAATGCACCAAGGCAATCAGGAGAATAAGGAAAATAATCATTAGTTGCAGCAAAATCAAATATAGGGTCTATGATTTGAAATTGCTTGTGTAGCCTGCGTTACCGAGTCCAAGGCCAGATATCCCATGGGATACTGCTTAGGTAGCATATACTGACCAGTGAGGAAATTTCTGGAACACTATGTTTTTGGACAGAACGATGAAACTCAAACACCCCCTTGTCCTCACTCGGTATGTCCTGGATGGTCAAGTGGAACATTCCAATGAGCCTTATGTCATGGCGTTTGGCTGAGGATGATTTTAATTACCTTAGCGATACGTAAAGAGATAGCGTTACAAACGGTGTGGTCTTAACGATAGCCGATGGAGCGTAGGCCCCCAATTGAAGTAAAGTGAAATACACCCAAAGGCTTACTGATACACAGCAGTGTCTGAATGCAGCTACATGGACCATTAGGCATGCGACTGCAATATTGCAGACCAATGTAATATAATATCCCTGGATCGAATTAGTCACTCTTCTCCAGTGCACTCATCCAAACTCTGTCACTGTCTCTCTTTCTCAAATTAGCCTCTCTTCTTTAGCATGGACCTTCCATCTCTCTCTATCCCTCTCTCTCTCCCTCTCTCTCTCTCTATTTCTCTCTGTCCTGCTGCCATGTATCTCGTAGTTTACACTTCTCGTGTGTCACCAGGTCGTTACATTTAACTTCGGACGACGCAGGTCTGATGACACCATCTTTAATTAATGCTCTCCGTGGCTTTAGAATATCAGGACATCACCAAATGTGTCCATCAACCATCGGGGACAGCCCCGGGGTCTTTGACTGGCGAGAGGTCTGATTCACAGATGAAAAGTCAATCAAAACAGCCAGGGGCGACTCAATTTACCGCAAAATGAAACGGGGAGCATGATTATTGAAATACCGCAAGGCGAACTCAACACTTGATTCCGGAGCCAAGTTTGCATCCCCCCCCCCCCCCCCCCATGTCCCTATCCCAACTCTCACATACCCCCCTGGGTTCTCCACTGCCTATCACCCACTGTCCCCACCCCACCACTCCACTGTCCCCACCCTCACTGCATCAATCACTCTCAGTTGCAAGAATCGTTCAATCAAGTCCAGTTTATTTTTTTCGTTCTTCCAAGAAAGAAACGGGAGCAACGTTTTCCCCTGTGCCTGCAGTCTCTTGCTTCTCCTCTTTGTGCCTCTCCTCAACCCTCTTTTTCTCAGAAAACCTCGCCTGGGTCGCCCCTGATACCCCCTCTGCCCCCTCTGCCCTGCGCTGAGGACCGATGGCACTGATACCCAGGAATGCTTAGCCTCCTTCGACCCCTGTGGGGTGGGTGACATGGTGTGGAGGTCAGGCAGGGGCCAGCACTGAAGGATGTGGGGTCAGTGTGGCAATGTGTGGCAGTGCCAACTTAGTGTGTGTGTGTGTGAGGGCGTGTGTGTGTTTGTGTATGCATTAAATACATATTTTATGCAGTTTTAGCCTGCAGAATTTAGGCTAACAAATGTGTGTATGTAATTGCATAATTCTATGTATATGTGCTAGAATTTTAAAAGGAACGTGTATGTCCTTTTATTTGAATAGAAGTGTGTGTGTGTGTGAGAGAGAGAGAGAGAGAGCGAGAGAGAGACAGAGACAGAGAGAGAGAGAGAGCGTCACTCACTGTGTGCTGACTGTGAGGTATGAACATTGTGGTCAGTGTGGTGTAAATGGTTTACAGCTATTCGGATGGTTGTCCATATGACATTCTGTATAACTGGTCTCATTATATTGTTTAAAAAACACGTTTAATATATTTATTGATTATATCTGTGTATTTGTAGCTCTATAGGCTCAACATGTTAATTATGCATTTGAAATGGATTGTATAAGGACAGACAGAGTGCATATCTCCTGTATTTATGAATGTTATGTTGCCTGGTGACAGGTGCTCCTGGCCTGCAGCCAAGAGAATAGGGCCCTGGTATGACATGACTAACCTCCCAGGAAAGAAGGAATGGGAGAACGAAAGAAAAATAAAGTCAGCTGTAAGTACCAGTTGTGTCTGTCTCTGTATTGCCTCTATCCCCGGCCTCTGTGCCCTTCAAACCACAAGCACACACACAAACACGCACGCTCACACACACACCCACGCACGCACACACACACACATACACACGCACACACAGTCTAAAACCACATAACCTCACGTCCCTTTACACCTAGGCCTAATTTTTTCTTTCCCTGAATTGCTGTGCGCTTTCAACAGACTCCAACTCACAGCAGTGGGGGGCTTTTCACATTAAAGACTCAAAGGGGGCCTCTGGCGCAGTGTGTTGTGTGTTTTGTGTGTGTGTGTGTGTGTGTGTGTGAGAGAGAGAGAGAGACAGAGAGAGAGAGAGAGAATGTGAGTGTGTATGTATGTGTGTGAGGCTAAAATCAGAGGCTGCAGTCACCCATGGCATGTGTGTGGGCCGGGTGGCATGTGTGTACGGTACGTGTTCTAGATATCGTCACATCACATGAAGATTCCACCCCGGCAGCACATCAATCTCTGTCTTACTCTCTGTCTCTCTCTCTCTTTCCCTGGCATGACCTGTGAGGAGATACAGGGGTTAGTTAGAGGTGTGTGTGTGTTTGTGTGTGTGTGTGTGTGTGTGTTTGTGTTTGTGTGTATAGGTGTGACTGTGTGTGTGTGTGCGCATGTGTGTGTGTGCTGTAATTTGATTTAAGTCATATTAGCCCATTTATTGGTTCACAAGGCTGCTATGAAAGGGTTAGAGGGGGTTAGAGCTCTCTCTCTCTCTCTCTCTCTCTCTCTCTCTCTGTGTGTGTGTGTGTGTGTGTGTGTAAAATGGTGGTGGTGGATTTATTTGTCTTAACTTATATTAGTTCACTCAGTAGTTTACCCAGTGGTCTGACAGTCTAACCATCATTATGTAATGTAGAGTTTAATGAAAACTTGCATAGTTTTTTTTCCACTCCAGTCATACTTTCACTCCCTTTTAGATTTGACATTATTATCGGTATGAGATGAGAAATGGGAACACTGGTTGGCTGGGCTTATTTCTGTGACTTCCTTGTGGTCATCGCTTAAAACCTGGATTTGAGTCGCACTCAACACTGAAAAAAGAGGTTCTGTTAGTGATATTTTCCCAGAATTCACCAGTGAAAAGAGCTTGGCATGGCCTGAACAGGCCTCGGGTTCCAGCCCTCTAAATATTTAGACATTATTTACATAAATAAAGAGAAGTTCGCAGCACCACTGTGAGCTACGCGGAGGCCAAGCCGACTCCCTCGAGCACTCAGGGAGGTAGTGGAGGTGTGAATCTGCTTCTCGTTAGGAGGGACGACATCCTGACAGAAAACGTCCACTAATCCTGGGGTGCCGAACTCACCCCCCTTCCCCCAGCCCACCTCACCCCACCCCGCCTCATCCTCTTCCAAAGGACCCAAGTCAACAACCACTACCGCCTGTCTAATCTAACCACCACCCAGTCTCCCCCATTCCTCCCAGAAGGTGTTTTTTGGAACTCCCTGGCCAATGCATTCTTCCAAACTGTTTTACCACCCCAAAGAATTCCTAATCCAAATAAATGTGTCTACGGGATGCAGAGAGAGAGAGAGAGGGGTACAAAAACGTACAAAGTGCCACATGGGCTGAAGGACTCCCTGCTCTCTCTCTCTCTCTCTCTCACACACACACACATATTCTTCTCTCTTACATACACACTCTTTCACACTCACACACCAATCCCTCAACACCCAGACTGTCAAAGGCACATTTGGCGATATCTAGTGCTGCCAGAGATTCTATCTTTCTAAAAACGAAATGGGCGGAATTGTGCGTGTTTGGTTTGGCGGTGGCTTGGCTGTTTATAAAGCGTCGGGAGAGCGCTCCGTTCACACTTTAGGTGATAACTACACAGGGCCTTTGTGAAGGCCGAGGCTTGGCCCACTGAGCCACGTTTACTTTGGAGGCTAAAATTGAGCACGACTTTGTGTGCAAAGTTGTCAGGATTTGTAACTTGTTTACGGAGCGTAACCCCTTTTTGTACATTTGTGGTGTGCAATGCTGTGGTGTGTGTGTGGTGTGTGCTAACTAGTAAGTAGCAACTGCATGTATCTCTGAATGTCTTGGTATGTGTATTTATATATGTAAACGTAGAGTTCGCAAGGCAAAAACTAGATAAAATGTCCTATGTAGCAGTTGTAAAATGTAAGCCAGATGGCAAACAGCAGAGCCTCAAACATGCCATGAGGTGAACGCACACACACACACACCACACACACACACACACACACCACACACACACACACACACACACACAGAGGTGACCTGAGAGCCTAAGGGCTGAGGTCAGGTGTAAATAAGCAAGCATGTGTCATGTACCCACAATGCTCTTAGGTAAATAAATATACATTCTCCCTTTATGGGGCTCCCTAAGCTCCTCACCCAGACATGGTGGCACACTGACCCCAGGATAGGTTGCTGCTGGCTGGGCTGGGTGATGGGGCATCCCTCCCGGAGCATGCAGTGGTGGTATAGCGGTGAAAGGCGATGGCTGGTTTTAGAGAAAGTCTCTGATAAGGACTGACAGGTCAATAAAAGCAGAAATATTATCGGCTCTGTCGCTGACCATCTCCTTCAGCAGCTGCCAAAACATCCCACCCCCCCGGTTGCTCCCTCGCTCGCCCGCTCGCTCGCACCCTGACTGGTCTCCATCCAGCCGCGCTGCTGTCTTTCTGGAAAGGTGTTAATTTTATGGCATTGGAAGGACTTAGGCCTGCCGATCTGTTAAACGTTTTTTTCGGCGCCAATTCTTTCCCACAAGTGTTGGTGTTACAGGCCCCGAGCCCTGTTCCTCCTTTGCAGGCCTGCCCCGGGGCCTCTGTCACCACAGGCTCTGCTGTGTAACTGTGAAGGGTGCAGTCAGTCAGAGCACCAGTATCGCCTCTGTACGCTAATTTACATTTACATTTATGCATTTAGCAGATGCTTTTATCTAAAGAGAATTGCAAAAAAGAGGATAAATATTCAAGCTACAGCACAAGTAAAAACCTAACTAAAAGAGCAACTTGATAACATAAAATTGGCAGGAGATGAAAGTGCAGGAGTGTGATAAAAGTGCAGTAGAGAGAGTAAGGGGTGCACTGCAAGTAATGATAATGATACAGATGACATTCCAGCTCTGGGTTCACACTGATTAATCATAGACACCCTATGCATATACTATAGGCACACTAGGCAACATTTTTAGGTTAATTTAGCAGCTTCGTAGTCACTTCGATGACTAAATGACTCATTGCGGGGTAAATGAAGGCTCCCTCAGCTGCCTCTAGCCCAAGTTCCGCAGTTACTATACTTGCAGTATCTGAAACACCGGGTCGAGGAAATGAAATTGAAATCGCCTTTATCACTGGCTTGTCAGTCAACGTAACGCACGTAAATGATCATCGCTGGTTCCTGTTCTTTGGTTTGCAAATAAATTACACATGGGTTGGTGAGAACGTACAATGCTGTTGTTTTTTTTTTTTTTTTTTTCAAAAAATTGGCGACTGTAGGGGGAGCTCCAGAGATAAAAAAAAAAAAAATCGCAGTCTTGTCTGGTATGCCTTTAAGATAACATCTGGCATGTCAAAAGGGAAACCCTGCGGGAACAGCTATGAAGCTAATAATCAAACTCTCTTGACACGCTCTATACAGATGTCTTTCTGAGCCCTAATCACCCTCATTCTGTTCATCTTGGGCTATGGTTAGAGTGAGTGAGCCATTAAAGACACGCAAACAGCACGGTTATATACGCATATGCTATATTTTTAACTCATATCGTCATTGTTTCTGATGCTATGGGAATTTGTTTCTCTATTTACAATTTGCCAAATACAGCATGTTGGTGTGTTATATGTGTTATTCACATGTGCCAGATATGTAGTTGTGTTAGGTCACACCTTAGCTAGAAAGGACATGTTGTCATGTCCTGACTGATGGCCACATAAGCTCACATAGCAGGAGCAAAGTGACCTCCTGCACCGCAACAGGTGTCGACTTCTAAAGTGTAATAAAAGGACACTTAAATATGAATCACACACACATTATATTACATGTAATGAAACTCTAACAAAAGTTAGTTTAATATTTCTCTTTTCTAAGACAAATGAAGTATTAGTCACATATATATACACATACACACACATACGCACAGACACACAAAAAGTGCATGTTCATGTCACACAGAAGTCACGGCAAAAGCGGGAGGATGATTTGCAGTTTTCCAAGGCCATCTGCTTGATGTTCTATTTCGGAGTCGACTCGAAAGACCCCTCTGGTGACATTAATCAGCCCGTGGCTGTGGAGCACCCTGCCCCGGCGTATTCTGTCAATCCAAACGTCGCTGGCCTGTGCCGTCCGACCGCACGATTTACAGGGCAGGGGGAGCAAAAAAAAAAAAAAAAGAAAAAAAAGAGCACCTCAGGGGGCTATATTTGTAGTGCAACCTTTCCTCTTCCACACCAGCTGACGTCAGTTAATTATTTGTCCCCCGAATCTAATACATTTTCCCTGTGCCAAGTCATTTCGCTGGGCTCATGGAGAACCAAAGAGAGAGGCCAGCTCGTCCTCCACCCCTCGTGACCCTAACCCCCCCTTACTTGTATACCACCCACCCCCACCCATACCCATAACCCCCCACCAATAGCCCCCAGAAGCAGGCGGTCACCGCGGAAAATTAGCTACCCCATCCATCTGTGCCTGTTATCCTAGCAACCAAAGTTATGTTGCTATGGTAAAGGTCTCCCCATATGAACTTGTCAGTCAAAATGTGGCCGGCTTAAGTCTCTCTTTCTCTCCCTCCCTCTCTCCCTCCCTCCCTCTCTCTCTCCCTCGCTCCCTCTCTCTCTCCCCTCCACCACTCTCTTCATTTATTTCTTTTCTATCAGTGGTATGATATTGCCGCCGTGAAAAGTGAGCAGCCTTTATCTGTTTACAGCTGAACTCCTCTATTAATAGCAGGACGAATTAAAACACATGCCCTCTAGCCCCCTCAAAACATCACAGTTATGCAGGACTCCGATAACTCTCCCCCTCAGGAAAAAAAAACAGAAGACGCACACACACACACACACACACACACACACACACGCACAGAAATCCACACATGCTGAGATGGCAAGAAGGCAACAAGTGTACAGCAGCTCCACAGTCAGCTGAAAACAAGCGCAATAACGTGAACACTAGTCACGAACACCGAATCCAAACCCCCTAAATCATGTTTCCATGCTCCTGGTCGGCCATGGCGAGTTCCAGCTCCAAGCCATCCAAGGGGGGAAGCGATCATCAGTGAAATGGGCCTAGGGACCCGAGCGATGCTTTGCACGCATAGCACGTCATGGTGAATAACGGCATTTGCTCTTACACACACACACACACACACACACACACAAATCTAAAAAAAAAAACAAAATGGAGCAAGACAAGTCGATCAGCCTGAAACGCCAGGAAAACACACTAAAGCACCCAAAGCCAGCGTAACGGACAAAAGCCGGCATATCCCTCCATAATACCCACAATGAAGTGTGAGAACGACAAGAGGGTTGGGAGGGTGAGAGAAAAAAAAAAGGAATGACTTTGTAATGTCTTCAACGACACGGTTTACCCAGGGATAAATATCGCGTTTCGACGGAAATATTACTGCTTACGAAATGCCTGCTGCATTTGTCAGATTTTGCATGCCGACTTAGACGTTGCTATTAAAAGTGGAAATAGTTTTCCTAGGATTTCAGCCGCTGCCTATCCCACCCTGCCCCCCTATCCCCCATTTTCTTTTTTTCGTTTAGTTAAACAAGTATATTAAAACGTGTATATTGGCTTCCCTATTACTTCTGCCTTATTGGTTTAAGGGTGTTTAGTTAATTAGGCCATCCAAAGGTGAGGGCATAGCGACATGAATAGCACATTTCTCCCTCGAATGGTTAATAAATTACATTTATGAAAGAGAACCACCATTAAATTAAACACTTTTCATAACATTAGGTCACGACTGGATTAACAGTGTTGGCCGAGTAAAAAAAGCTGTGAGGATTGTAAAACAGACATAAAAAAGTTGGACGGCGCATTCAGTCAACTTCATTCTTTATATTTTATTTATTTGTTTTATGGATTTTAGTCTAAATATGGAGCCGTGCAGAGACTCAGATTAGTGTTTATTCATTTATTCCATCATGGTATAATAAAACCAATTCCTGAACATTAACGTCTTGTTTTCTCTCTCTCTCTCTCTCTCTCTCTCTCTCTCTCTCCTTCTCTTTCTCTCTCTTGAACAGAGGAGGTAGGCCAGAGGAGGAAACAGCTTTGCCGCAGATGAGAATAGAAAACAAAACACTTTATTCATTCGAAAGCTAAAACAAGCGTACAAACAAACAAGCATCAAAGACTTCAAACATGGAGTGCTTTGCATGTGTAAAAAGAAACCCTGCTGACACATAAGAAGAATAATTTGGTGTAGGGTATGAGGGGTGTTTGAAGCGGGTGTGCGCGGTGAGGGGGTGGAGGGGCAGAGGGAGGCTGTCGGTGGGGGAGTGGGGGGGTGGCAGGGAAAGCTGTTGAGATGACGTCAGGTGTTGTGCTTGCACCAGGGTGGCTCTTGCTAGGCTTGCTAGCATCTAGAATAATAACAGGTGGCTAGATCTGCGCAAGGACTAGAGGGGGGCTTTGGTAGAGAAAGAGAGCGTGAAAGAGAGAGAGATGGAGAGAGAGAGAAAGAGAGAGAGAGAGAGAGCGAGAGAAGCTCAGGCCCCCAGGGGTCAGCCAATCACATTGCTGGGAACGGGTCAGAGAGGGAAATGCTGACCTATGATAAGGCGACCTTGTCTCAGGGCTTACGTGGCCAGGACATAAGGACTAAAGGGGTCTGGAAAGGACTGGAAAAGGCATATATGTATTCCCTGCTCATGTAAGCTGTGTGTGTGTGTGTGTGTGTGTGTGTGTGTGTGTGTTTGTGCTTGATTGAGAACATAGAATCATTTGTATCTGTACAGATGTATTTCCTTCTTCATTAGGCATGGAAGAAATCACATGAGGAGAGAAAAAAGACTTACAAAAGAGAATTGCAAGTGGAAAGAGAGAAGGGCTTGGTGGAATGAGGAAAAACAGAACAAATGAGGGAGAGAGAAAAGTTATCGACAGAGTGAGAGGGACAGACGGAGAAGAAGAGAGGGAAAGAGGCAGAGGGTCAAAGAGCAGGAGAGAGAGAGAGAGCAGGTGGGTCTGTGCCACGTTGAGAATGTTGGGAATGGTGGCTGTGATGTGGTGTGGTGTGGAGGAGGGTGGATTGGCAGGGCTCAGGACACAGGCTTTGGTCGCCGCTGCTCTGTGTGTATGTGTGTGTGTGTGTCTGGCTGTGTGTGTCTGTCTGTCTGTCTGTGTGTGTCTGTGTATGTGTGTGTGTGTGTGTGTGGAGGAAGCACAGCGGGGTTTCCCCTTTAAGTACCGATGCCAGTGGATCCCAGCCGCTGTGGGCCACTCACCACACATGTGGACCTGTCACTTGGGTTGTATGCAGAATGGAAGCTGTCGAGAGAGAGAGAGAGAGAGAGAGAGAGAGATAGGGAGGGCAGGATTTTGGGCCATTAGTTCTGCGGTGCTTGGGCACAAACTCACATTTGTGTAGAGTCACCAAGGTCCTTTCTGCTAATTATAGGCCGAAATCTGACAGAGAAAAATTAGAGGGAAAAAGGACAGCTGCAATACACTGGACCACATGGCTGGAGAGAAAAGACAGAGAGAGAGAGAGACAGAGAGAGAGAGAGAGAAAGAGGGAGAGAGAGAAAGACAGGAAGAGCGATAGAGGGATAAAGAGAAATGAATGTTTGAGATAGGAAGGTTCTGATATCCCCCATACCACCCCCACCCATGCCTCTGTAAATCCTTCAAACCCCAATGGAAAAAAAAAACCTTCAGTTGAAAAAATAAAATTCAATAGTCCTGTTGTCCTCTTGCCTTTTTCAATCATCCTCGCTCCCAATGGGGGTTAATAGGATCTGTGGGAGACAGGACCTTTGGGTGGGGGGTGGGGGGAGGCTTAGTCAAGAGGCAGGTTTCAGACAGCCCACACACCCCCGGCCTCCCCTGGGCACATGAGACCAGACCACCCTAGGCCACCGTCCACCATATTGGGCCTATTCTGTTATTTTTGGCACAAAATTTGGAAGATCAGAATTTGACATTGAGTTTGTTGACTGAATTTGTCTCACAAATAAGTAATTTGTGAGTGTGTTTTCGTACCAGCACGTTATGTTGCATGTCAGTCCTGTGGTGAGATCTGAATAACACACAGGTCATCACCGACTCAGAGTAACACAGATTCCATGTTAGCTTGTTGAGATTTCTAGGTTCTAACTATCTTCCATTAAACTATTGATCCCTCCTGAATGGCCTGTCTAGTTCTTCTCCACTGTTATGGCATGACTTGACGTTCAGAGACTCTGGACACTTGCACTTGCCCATTTGAACGTGTAAATCTACGTAAATGGTCACGTTTGTTATATGGCTTTGGTGTGACATTGAGCTACGCAGTTTTGCAAGGCGGACAGAACAAACAGTGTTCTCTTTCTAGTCAGATGACACAACTGCGCGTCAGGACATACATGACTCAGAGCGTTCTCGGATTCAGTGTTCCATATCTCTCTCTCTCTCCCTCTTCTCAATCTCATGGCGAGCAGCGAGGGGTGTGGGGTGGGAGCGAGAGGAGAGGTCACATAATCACATGAGGGTGCAGGGGGTGCAATCGTAAGCTGGATAGCGAGAGGGTTTTAGGGACCGTTCCGTTCCGAGCCGAACGTTTCCCCTCTCGGAAACGGTGTTATGTGCCAGCGTGCAAAATGTTTTCTCGATGTCGGCATGATAGCGCAGGATCATTATCTTGTTACGGGCTCGCTGGCCTGTGAGAATGTCACCGCAGCTAGGAGATCCACGGAAGGGGGATTACGAATAGGGCGTACAAATTGGCCCCATCTCTCTCTCTTTCTCTCTCCCTCACCATGCCTCACTTCTCTTTATACCCTACCTCCCTTTCTCTGAATGAACACTTTCTTTCTCTCTTTTTCTTTCTCTCCATACTTTTTCTTTTTCTCTCTCTCTCCATACTGTCTCTCTTTCTCTCCCCATGCTTTGTGTCTTTCCCCCCTCCCCTTTAAATGGTAGTGGGACAAAAAGTTCAGATGTCCATACAGTGATTTTTGTAATACTTAGTTTTAGCTTACTAAGTTTTAAAAATGTATAATGGCCAAAAGCTGAAATTAGGTTATTAAAGCCAACCCACTCTTCCTTTTACATCCTCCTTCGCTGGAGGGATATAGGGAGAGAAAGAGAAAGAAAGAGAGAGAGAGAGAGAGAGAGAGAGAGGAGTTGAGATGTTTTCCCTGGCTGTGATGATTGACAGGCGTTGCGCAATCCCTGTGGATTTGCGCCGGAGATCCGCACAGGCGGAGGGGGCCCCCGCTGGGACGGCGGCCGACCTTGCGGGGCTCAGCGGCAGTGCTCTACTCTGGGCCGCTCCGTGCCCCTCTCATGGGGGCCACGACAGGTGCAGACCACCCCTCTGTGCTCCGCTGTGGGTATCCCCCCGCCCCAACAAAAAGGCTGAGTCCCAACGTCCTGGAGTACTAAGAACCTAAATCCAGTTGGGTTTTTAATGGGTCTCTCCTTTAACTTTAGTCCCCTCATGGGCCTGCAGTAAGGCAACCATGAAGAGAAATAGAAAGGCTATGAACTGTGAAATATATATAAGTATACTGGGGGACAGACAAACAGAGAGAGACAACCATAGAGACAGATAGAGACTGAGGGGAGTCTTATGGAGTTGTGGACATTAAAGGAGAAACCTGTGGTGGTCGAGGTCACAGAGTACTGTCATTAGGAAAAAGTTTGAGTTTGTTTCA
>PYXC01001355.1:2187500-2225000 GCA_015244755.2 Tenualosa ilisha
AAACATTCATGCAACATATGCATACGACCAACAACATATTTTGTGGTCCATTAATGTAGTGTTGAATCAATATTCAATGCTATGCTAGCCTGCATAATTTAAGTTTTTGTGTCCCTGTATGCCCACATGGATTATGTATATGTGTCTTCTAGTGTGTGTGTGTGTGTGTGTGTGTGTGTGTATGCCTGAATTCTTTGTGTTTGTGTAGTGTGTGTTGTGGCAGGGGTAGTGGTTTCTGGACTGCGGTGTTGCCGAGCATGTGGAGGTTGTTAACACTGTTATTCCTAAACCGTCTGAAGGCCGTCAGTCCTGTTCACAGCTAACCCTGCACCCCCCACACCCACCCCACCAACTACAACCCCCAGTACCCCCCCCCCCCCCATCTCCTCTGCTGGCATCTCATGCCCATCACATGGCTGCACCATATTACCCCCCCCCACCCCACACGCACAAATCCACCCCCTCCCCACCACCTGTGACGGGGAACAGAATAGCTCCAATTGCCCCCAGTTTAAAAATGTGGGGCGTTAAGTCTTGTGACTTTGTGCTGATCAGTAGCATTCCTTCTGCTTTTTGTGTTGCAACACACATTACATTTGTGTGCATCAGCGCACACATAACACACTGTGTGTGTGTGTGTTTAGATATATGAGTGTGTGTGTGTGTGTGTATGTTCATATGTGTGTATATCATGATTATATTAATGTTGCGAAGTCGTGTCTCTCTTCCTTTCTCTCTGTCTCTCTCTCTCGCTCTCCCTGTCTCTTTCTCTGTGTGTGTGGGTAGTAGCAGCGTGTATGATGTGTTTTAGTGAATATGTTTTTGTCCTACTTTTTCAGTGTGTGTTAAAGATGGAGAAAGAAATGTGTCAGCACATTTTTTGTTTGTGTTTGTGCATAGCACAGCATGTACTTTGTGTGTGTGTGTGTGTGTGTGTGTGTGTGTGTGTGTGTGTAAGACATGCCAGCCATACAGTAGTAGATATGTGAGAGTGTAGAGGTGTCGGGGCTTTGGTGTGTTAATGGCTGTGCTTGCTGAAGAACGCAACAGTAGGCAAGTCTTTAAATTAGAAGCAGTAAAAGTCTAGGCCACACCCCAAGGTCCGAATTAGAGTGGGATCAGTGTGTGTCTGTGTGCGTGTGTGTCTTTTTTGTGTGTGTGTGTATGTGTGTGTGTGTGTGTGTGTGTGTGTGTGTGTGTGTTTGTGTGTCCAGGCCACACCCCAAAGTCCGAATTAAAGTGGGATCAGTCTGTGGGTTTGTCTGTCTGTCCGTCTGCCTTTCTGGTTTCTTTGCATGTGTGTGTGTGTGTGTGTGTGTGTGTGTGTCTAGGCCCCACCCTGTGAGCTGAATTAGAGTAGGATCAGACCTTAGTGTGTGTGATCATCATTATGGACGTCATGGAGAGAGTCTGTCCCTCCTCACACACTCTCACCCTCTGCTGTTTAAGAGCTACGGCTCAGGGGTGATGGCCATCTCATGTCAGTTCACTCCAGGAGTGATATAGAGAGTATCTGCAATGGAACAGACACATCTTCATACACTCTCAAGTGTACATACAGAGATACAGTACATATAAACTCACACACATACAGAACACATACACATACACCTTCCCCCTCTTACCAAAAACGTAAACTCTTCCAGGCTTGCATGAGGTGTGTGTGCGTGTGTGTGTGTGTGTGTGTGTGTGTGTGTGTGTGTGTGTGTCTCCACAATGTGATGGCGTCTCCAGGTCATTATGGTGCGCTCTGCTGTGAATGTAATGGTTGATGGCTCCTTATTGCATTATATGGGCCGTGCCGAAGGCTTTCATCCAAAACCCACTCACTCTTGCCCAGCAAACACACACACACACACGCACACCTCCACAGCTGGCCACAGACACTGCAGTCTGCTCCCCTCAGCTCTGTGTCAAACATCTGAACTGCACTAAAGTTAACAGCTAAGCAAACCTTTACTCAAGATTTTTAGCCATTTTACACAGGCATGTACAAAGACACACTCCTGGGGGCTTTCAAGTGACCTCTCGTCCTCTGTTGGCCCATGCCCTCATTTGAGATGTAATTCATTACAGTTATTCAAGGTCACTATTGATTTTGTTGGAGTTCAAGTTCAAGTATTCGCTTCGCCACATGTATGGTTGAGTAAGTACAGCAGCAATGACGTGAGCTAGCAACCACTGCATAAAAGCAAAACACATATATACAATATGCATACACATACAATATGCATATACACATAATGGTCATCAAGAAAGTGCAAACAAGTGTTGTGTCTAATGTCATCATAAAAATCTTATATTATAGTATACTGCTGTATATAGTATACTGCTGTAATACCTTGTGCTTGAAAATAAAATGCATCAGAATTTATAAAACCTTTAGGCTTTCTGGCAATTCATGGCATTGCTCTCCCTACCTAGTGGATTCTAAATGCATTCACTGTGGATATTAGGTGTGTGTGCGTGTGTGTGTTTGTGTGTGTGTGTTTGCGTGTGTGTGCGCGCACATGTTTGTGTGTTTTCTTGAGCACTTAGGAAATATGAAATTGGTCTGCCAAACCATCAGAAGCCTGATCCAAAGTCCATCTGTGAAAATCTACCATAACCATTCATGCAAACACATGCAAACAGAACCTCCTCCTCCCCCCTTCTGTTTCTATATCATGCTTTAGTGGGTGTCAGAGGAGATGAGAGCAGTCATCCTAAACATGTTTAGTTTTCTGTAAAGTTCACACCTTACCTTACTGACTAGAATAAAACTACCGCAGCTACCCAGCATGCCTCACTTCACACCAGCCTCAGAGACCAGACAGACAGGCAGGGCATCAGACAAACAGTGTCAGAGGTCACAGACGCTATATGGAAAAATGACTAAACAGATAAAAAATAAATGTGATTTGGAACATGGCGGTGATGCAATGAAAGTTCCAGTTCTTTTGGGAGAAACTATATAGCTGTAGAACCTGTTTGCTGATACTTAATATGGGACAGCAGTTGTTCAAGGAAGTTGTTCTTCCTCGTTCTTGAAAAGCAAAATGTTGCTACAGTCTTCCGAGAATATTTCTACAATTTTTATGTACTGATCTTTTTAGCCCGCTGTGGCTGTTTTAGAAATTTTCTGAATGTTCACTTTGATTTGAGATGTAATATGTAACAGTGGCAGTTATTTAGCTTGGTGGGTTGTGTGCTATCAAACTTCTCACTACCCCCACTGGGTCAACTCCCTCCCTCCCTGACACACACACACACACACACACACACACACATCTGAGAAGTTTGATAGCTGGCCAGGCTGCCTGAAGCATGAGCCAGATGATGTGGGAGAGAGATTTGAGAAGGCTTATCTCAGGATAGATAGAGGGGAAAGCCGCAGCTGTGCTGAAATGATTTATACATGGACACACAGTCACATACACATGCTCTCTGACGCACGCGCATACACACACACACACACACGCATCACACACATACACAAACTAACAAAAGCTCTCTCTCTCTCTCTCACACACACACACATACAAACACACACACACACACATATATTCTTTCTGACTCATACCTTTATGCATTCTCCTCAGTTCCTTGCTCAGACTCAGATACGTACACAGAAACTTGACAGACACACACACACACACACACACACACACCAAAACCATATGCATCCACATTTGAAATGGTTCAGACAGCGTGGCAGTTGTCCCCCAATCCACCCCCCTTCCTCCAAAAAAACAGCATGTGCCTGTGTGTCCACACACGCCCCACCCTCACCACCACCCCCAATCCCCCATTGCTGTGGCCCCTGGCCTGTTCAAACAGAGCTGAGATTTCCTCTCTGGCCTATAGCCTCACATGGTCTGGCTGTGAAGTCGGCCTGTGGTCTCACAACGGACATTTGTCACAGCATCCTAAGAGCTCCCTCCCTCCCACCAAGGCCGTCTCATGTTGAGCCATATCGACACTCCACAAGTGATTTCAGTATAAATGGTCCTGTTGCTCCCCAGGAGGAATAGAGGTGCACTTTTCAAAAGTGTGCTTAGGGTCCATAAACATATTTTTTAAAGTGCTTCTGTGCGTACTGATAGCACTATTTTGGAACAACTTAATGCATTAACAGTGGGCTTTAAGTACACTCAAAATGCTTTGCCATATTCATCAAGGACACTTAACGGTAACTCAAGATAAAACATGTTTTGATCACTTAGCTTATGAATTGCATAAGCCCTTGAAAATGCATACTTAAGCATTCTAAAATGTACTTTATTGCAACACTAGTGTGTTGTCATTGCACTGAAAAATACATTTGTAACTACATAAAGAGGACTTTAAGTGCATGTAATACAAATTCACTTATATAGTTTCCTTACATTTAAGATACTTTAAATGTACTACAAGCATATTAAAGTGCAGTTCTTTTCTCACATTGGTCTACTCTCCACCAGAACTGGTCTGAGGGTATTACATGTGAGTAAAGGAAAAGGATAACACTGTATTTGAGGAAGTGTACATAAGAGTGACATGAGCCTGTTATTAACACAACATGGCACTTCACTGATGTCTGACATTAAGTGTCATTCGGTTTTTGCAGTGTCAGCACCCCAAACAGTGTCAGCTTTACATTACAAAAACCAAATGACACTTAATGACAACAGTCATAAACATTTAAAGATTTTAAGATCTGTGTCATGTCATGCTAATGACAGGTTCATGTCACTCTTATGTAGACACCTTCAAATAAAGTGTTGAAAAGTGAAAGGTGTTGAAAAGAAAAGATATGAAGTTACCATAATGTTGTTGTTTGTAAAAAAAAAATACATTTGAAATCATACACAGAAGTCATAGTAGTACCATTAGATACACTTCAATCACAACTGCATATCTCACACAGGTGCGCAAAGTCATTACTTAAAGATCCCTACATCAGCATAGTGTACAGACAAACTGGAGAAAGAACAGAATCTTGTATGCATTCACTAGGGCATTGGCTGTCAAGTAACTCTGGGGGTAACTGGATCAATTCTAGGGGGTACACAAAATAAGTCTGTGAATGTGTTCTCAGCCTTCACCTGTATAAAGATAACATAGGAAAATATCACACTCCATAGAACAATATAATGTGTTCACATTTTGTTTATGATGCAATTCTTTGATTGTTATAGCAAGAGGTCTGTGCTGGAGGGGGTACTTGGTGTCTCAGAGTGTATGTGACAGTTAAAAGTTTGGGAACCACTGCACTTGCCTAAGAGTCCAGTACTAACACAAGTTAAATCACTGACATCTACAGTATATTTCCATTTTCCTCTGAAAGTTTTGCCGCAGGGGAATCACATCCATTCACAGCAAGACAGAGATGTACATACACACACAGAGCTGTTACCTAACTATATGTATATTCTTCCCTCATAACCTGGAGTGTGTGTGTGTGTGTCAGAAACAGTTATAAAGACAGTCATGTGTCTATTCACACACACATACACACACACACACACACACACACACACAAAAGTATTTCTATCCTTGCATGGTGAACCGCATGCGTGTGTGGTACTGAGTGGAGTAGCCTCTGTCTTTAAAGGTGACTGTAGGTTAAATATAGCCTGCTGCTCACGCTGTTGACCGGGTGTGGATTACTGCAAGGCTTATGGTGTAAGTTAATAGAAAGTGTAAGGTGGTGTATGGGAAGACATTCAGCACTACACTTTGCTATTTTCACCAGCCTTGTGTGTGTGTGTGTGTGTGTGTGTGTCTGAGAGGACAAGAGAGGGATGGAGAAAGCCTTCAAAGTAAGACAGAGACAGAGAGTAGAGTTACAGAATTTACACGTGTGTGTGGGACACAGATCTGTTGAGATACACCACATCACATTTATGTAGCGCTTTTTGAGACATCCACAATACAGATAAGACAGGTGAAAACAGCAGGATGCATGAAATATTGTAAGAATACATCAATCAACATGTAGAAATGGAGAGAAGATGATAAGGAGATAAAGGAAAACTGATGACGAGTGGAGAGACAAAGACTGACAGACACAGAGGGAGCCAGAGAGAGAGAGAAAGAGAAAGAGAAAGGGAGGGACGCATAAAGTAGAGGCCAGTGCTGGAGTAGGGGATGGTCTGAGAGGGGTAGGTCTGATGCGGTTAGCAGATGCACGTGTGTTATTGCGGAGCGGGGAATAGAACATTCTCCATATACTACGCTATAAATAAGTCTCTGACGTTTACTACACTCACAAGGCCTCAGGTGCTAAAACACTTGGATACTAGTCAATTCTTTCCTCCTTCTTTTTCATTTCCTCTCTCTCTCTCTCTCTTTCCCTCCTTCTAAAAATTTACATTCTTCTCTCTCTGAAGCGTATCATTTAGTTAACTGGATAAATAGGAGCAGACAAAATAAAAGGTAATGCGATCGCCTTGCCTGGTTTAATCCTTAAGTGGAGTTGTATCTAAGCTGAGGGTGGGAAAGAGTGCTTGAGAGGCTGAGACGATCACCAATGGAGGAATGAACGGATTGACAAGAAGGAGAACGACAGCGCCTGTGTTAGAATGGGCCTTGTGACTTTGATCCGTTTCATGTCCATGACGTATGAATGTTGGGTTCACAACAGCTGGCTCGGAGACATCTGGCTGTAGGGTTACTGAAATTAGAGGCGAGTCATAAAGTCAAGTGCTATCAAAGCAAGGGGCGCTATCATACTTTATGTCCCAGATCCCTTGGCCTATGATGTCTGGAGGGAAGGATGCCGAGCATATCTCAAGGAGCAGACGATGTTGTCATCACGAGTTGGTTACGGAAACATTTTTGGTGGCTGAGCGAGTGACACTCTGCTAAAGAATGTGTCATGCCTGTGAGACCAAAGCATAATATAAGCGGTTAGAATGTACATTTATTTCTATTCACTCATTGAGCAGTCACTTTTATCCAAACCGACATGTCTTGTAGCCTGCATACATCTTACATAGCTATCGTCATGTGTTCCCAGGAACTAGGGGAATTTAAGTTATGCTAGCACACTACTCTGCAAATTCCAGCAGCGGTGAATATATGAAAATCTATAAAAATGTGTCAGAAGTGAAACAAGATACAGGAGAATTTATCATGTTTTGGTCCCTGCAACACTTATCAGCTCAATTTCCTACTTAGAAAGTGAAAAATAGGAAATTGGACTCAATTTTCTAAAATAGTGTTTTTTGTCTTTTGTATAAATTTTTTGTAAAATGTTATTAAGATTTTGGCGCCGTTTCCCTAATTTTGCATTTGTGTAGCGATTGAGAGAAAATTTGACAATTGAAAAATTTAAAATTAGAAAGAACTTGTTTCTGTCAGGGAGTGCCTGAGGGGCAGAGTCAAGGCGCCTGACTGATGTTAAAGCTGATTGGCTGAAGAGGTCTAAGTCCCACCTCTCACAATGCATGCATTCAAGAGTTTATTCCTGGCCATGGATATGCGCAGAATACACAGCGAGCAGCGTGATTGGGTTTGGGGTTTGTTTTGCCTGTAAATGCAGATTTTAAGACACAGAAGACACAGCTTATGATGCTGTGGTTAGGACCTGTGTAAATATGCAGCCACAAATGATTCATCTGCTGTAAACTACATGTTTAATAAAGTTATAAAGTAGGCTGTTGTGTCTGGGTTAATAGCTCAGCCATATTAGTCCAGCTCAGGCTGTGTGATTGTTGGGTGTGTTTCGGATGGTTGTATTGCATGCACTTATTAATTCATTTTAAGAATAAATTGGGAAAAATGTATACTTTGTTTGTTTGTGTATTTAACTCCTCCTCTGATAATGTTCCAAAATAAATACAATAGGACTTTGCTTGAACCTGGAGAAATCAGAGCAAGTTATCAGCAGAGGTCCAGGCGTCTAATTTCAGGTTCAGTTCAGAGGAATTCCTTAATTCCCTTACATAACCACCTGTTGTGATGCTGTGGTCTGTCTGCTCCAGTTGTGCAGCTTCCTAATATAGGCTAACATAACATAACATCCTGTGTGATTATAATCAAAACACCTTCCTCATATGTGGAGAAATCTGCCATATTTTTATTCAGGGGGTAAACAGAGCCTGACAAAAAATCCCTGGGTCTACCCATGCGCTGACAGAGTATTCTGTGTGCATCGTGGCCTTGAACAACCAGAATGGGCCAGCCAATCAGGTTGATTTGACTCATGCGCGACCTGGCCCCTTAAGCAGGCCTAAAAACAGAAACAACTTTTCTCCGATGCCCAAGTTTTCTATTATTCATTGTTCTTAAGGTCCAAAGCCACAAAAATGCAAAATTGAGAAAACAGCACCAGAATCTCAATTATGGATTTATACAAAGACCAAAAAAACATAATTTCAGAAAACTGAGCCCAGTTTTCCAATTACCTATTTTTAACTTTTTAAATAAAAAAATGTGACCATGTTTTCATATTGTGGAGTATTGTATTGCAGAGGCCACAGTCATGAATATGTGAGGAAAATCTAGTCCGTGTTCTGTGATTAGGGATGTAGTGGGCGCTGGACGCAGGGATGCTGTCCCCCTAATTCTTGGAACAGATGTGTGTTCTTGCAACATTTATGTCTTTCTCGTTTTTTAATATTAGGCATTCATTTATAACAGTAAATTAGCCGTTTTTTTAATATTAGGCTTTCATTTATAACATTAAATTAGGCGTTTTTTTAATATTAGGCATTCATTTATAACATTATATTAGGTGTTATAACCAGTGGTACTAGTAAGTGTACACATACAGCCCTCTATTGTCATAAACAAATGCAACTTAACATTATGGGATGACCATGATCATGCAGTGATGGTGGACGTAGGTTTTGGAGGTGCATGTGACTTTCTTGTGCAACTAGACCTGCATCATTAAAACTGCGTACCCCCATTACACCTCTGTCTGTTATGACACTTTATATGAAATGCTGTGACCTCGGAATCCTAAAATCATTTTGATCTAATTTTGCTATTAACTAGACAGGTCATATCAACATATCATACCATCTATGTTGGGCTAAGTAGTAAAGTTTTGGAAGAAGTCATCTAAGCTGTCTAAGTTAATAAATCTTCAGTAAGGGAGGAGAGGACTCCTGCCAGGCAGCTGCTATGATGGCGACAGTGAGGGAGTGCCTTAGCCCCAGAGGGCACTGAATTGGCAGGAGAGAAAGAGGGAGAGAGAGAGAAAGAGAGAGGGAAGCCAAATTGATGCCATAGGACTGGGCCTCTGCTCAAAAGTAAAAAAATTCTGCATTTGTATTCAATATTTGTTCTGCATTCCTAGATATCTCAGTAAAGTCTCTCTCTCCCCTCTCTCTCTCTGTTCATGCCAATTCAGATCTTTCTATCTGTCATCTATCTGCCATGGTCATATGTCAATAAGGAACACATATTTACTTGTTACACCATTGCTATTGGCCAATATGACTGGAACCTATTTATTAAGAACAAGTTATCACTATCAACATAATGCATTACAGTTGGTAATCCTGCAACACTTTAAATCGCTAACCTCCAGTGTCAGATGCTGAAGGAAAACAATGAGTGATCAGAATGGGCTGATATCTTATGGTCGACACACTAGAGGTCTGATTGACTCTGAGAGCCCACAGAATATGGGCAAGAGTTTCAGTTCTACCAGCAAAATCCCACCCCAAATATTTCCGCTTCCCTAAGGAAATCATGCCTTCTCCGTTCTTAAAAGGCACACCAAGCAACATATTTAGGTTAATCGATCAGCTTTATAGATTAATTGGCTCATAACAGGGTAAATGAAGGCTCTCCGTCGCCTCTAGCGTAGATTCCATGGCTATTACACTAGAGAGGCGGTGTTAAACAAAACTAAAACCGAATGAAACTGAAATTGATTACCTTGATTACCTGATTAATTGATTACCTTGTCAGTCAACGTAGCGCTACGAAAATGATTATCACTGATTCCTATTCTTTGGTTTGCAAACAATTCTACATGGATAATGTTTATGTTTTTGTTTTTAAATCAGCGACTGTAGGGGGAGCTCCGGGGGTAAAAAATCACAGGTTTGCCTGGTATGCCTTTAAGGTCAGAGAACGGACTTGTATGACAACATTCTGGACTTTCTGCAACATATTGTTCTGTGCCTCAATGGCATGGATAAGTCTATTTACAGTAAATGTATGGTATAGTTTCCTTCTCTGAGCTATGCTTATTAAATCACTGACACTTTATTAAATGAGTGTTGTCAGCCACACAAGAGAACAGTTAATTGTAACTGGTTAGTGCACTAGCATAGTGGCAGTGAAATATAGCAGGAGCCTCAGCAGGTTTAGGTGTCCTGTCCTCAAAGCACAGCAACTAGACCTCAGTCAGACAGAGGTCTTTTGTGTTGCCGAGGCGGAGGGCCGGTTGCCAGGGTTGTGTTTTCAGGTGGGCCAACGACTGCAAACAGGTGGCATGCACGTGCGTCCATCTGACCCCTATCTCCCTGGCAACGTTTGCATTCTTCACACAAACGTGGAGCTGGATGTCTCTTTCATCAGACGACATTTACAGATGACTGCGGCTCAGGACAAAGCAAGAGAGGGAGAGTGAGAGTGAGAGAGAATGAGGTATGAAGCTTGAGTGGAAGGGTGGATGGATTGTTCTGGTAAAAACATATGTTGTTCCTCCTTTTTCACTCTTTTTTCCCCCTTGGTTCCCCTCTTCCCTTCATTTGATCATTTTTCTCCACCTCATTCCTCACATCTTACAGTCAGCTGCAGATCCACTGGAGCAGGCTGGATAAACACCTAACAAATTACCAGCAAATCTCTCTCTCTCTCTCTCGCTCTCTCTCTCTCGTCGTTTTTTAGGGAGACTCCTCAAAATAGCTTACGCTTCTCAATACAGTAATCCCAATACTCTCTTTTATTCCCTGTTTTTAAATGAGTTTAAAAGAATATTATTTTTGTAAACTAGTCTAGAAAAAAATATCTATTTAAAACCCACAGGACCACACAGAGACTCTGCGTAAGCCTTACTTTCTTGAGCTCTCACGGGACTCTTCACTAATGCAGTGAGGTAACTCAGGCCATGTGTCCCAGAGCCCTGTGTGTGTGTGTATGTGTGTTTGTGTGTGAAGAAGAGAGAGTGTGTGTGCATGTATGCAAGTCTGTGTGTGTGTGTGTCTAAGAATGTGTGAGGTGTGTGTGTGTGTGTGTGTGTGAGAGAGAGAGAGAGAGAGAGAGTGCATGTATGTATGCAAGTGTGTGTGTGTGTGTGTGTGTGTGTGTGTTGAGAGAGGCTGAGGCTCTATAAAACTGGATAACCTGAGAGAGGAGACTCCACTGCTGTGGGTGTCACTGCTCTGCTACCAGTGCCAGAAGCTTCACTGCTCTGCTGTGTTCTGTCCCTGATCCAGCTCCAGTGGAGGGTTTTCTCCATCCTGGAACGTCCCTTTCCAAGAAGTCCCACAACAATTTTCCCTCACACACAAACACACACACACACACACACACACACACACACACACACACACACACACACACACACAGAGAAACACAAGCAGAGAAACACACACACACACACACATACACACACACACACTCAAACACACACACACATGCACATACACACATACACACACAGAGAGAAACACACACACACACACACAGACACACACACATAGACAAATACACACATTCACTCAAACACACACAAACACACACACACACACACACACACACACACACACACACACACACACACACACATATATCCAGAGTGACGCATGTAGTCTGAGATAGTTGGAAGCATCAGCGCTCAGCAGCATGGAAAAGTATGAGTGTCATGAGTGTCCTGGGCCTGAGAGAGAGAGCTGTGATTCTGGATGCCGTTTTACTGTAACACATGAGGCTTTTAAATTCAAAACATCTTCCATAACTCCATCATGAAGACTCTGGGGCTGTAAAGTCAGTCACAGATATCATCTGGCAGGCCCGGCCTTTTATAAGATCATACAACTCATTAAACAGCTCACATTAGCAGAGTGAATCCAAAGTGGAAGGGAAATATGCATTGGACTTGTCCACAGACTTCAGCTTAAATATGAAATGAAAATAGCACGAGATAATGTTTTTCTTTTTTACAATAATACCGTAATATTGTGACATGTTGACTCCAGTGTATCTATTTAGATTAGTATAGAAAACCTTCAAATTCCTGTCAGTATGTTTATATTGTTTATATTATGTCATGTGACAATGATGATGATGATGATGATCATGATGATCATGATGTGCCTGAAAAGTTGTGGGTTCAAATCCCAGATGCCGCCATTGTGCCCTTGAGCATGGCACTTAACCCTAAGTTGCTCTAGGGAAGACTGGCCTTGAACAATTGATAGTTGACAAAATGTAAGTCGCTTTGGATAAAAGCATCTGCTAAATGCATAACTGTAAATGATGATGATGCATAGTGTAAGGCATTAACATGTGATGCAAGCTCTTCCAAAGGATGGCAGTCATTCAGGGTCTGTAAATTGGTCAGCTGAACCCATGTTGCTACATCCAGTAAGCAGTTAAAGTTAGCCCAGGTGCTAAGGGCAGGTGCTAAGGTCCCTCCAAGTCATAGCGGCCACCTCTTCTATTTCTGCATAGGGATGGGCATCAAGTATCTGTTCCCATTGCCTTGCCTTGACGTCATATTCACTTTACAGAAACAGGCCATCTGAATTAATTGAAGCTCGTGTTCACTGATGAGGCTTGTGCGTACGTGGTGAAACATTAGAGATCATGTAATCTCATTAAGGAAAATGTCCATTAGGAAAAGCTGAGCGTGGACAAATTAAGAAACAACGCGAACGTCGTGGAATTATCAAGATGGGATGATGAGTTTCCAAGAGCGATCAGATACCATGTTAGCAATTACTAAGCAACCAAATTTAACCTTGACATGCAGCTAAAATGAACACAATGTGCTGCACATGCACACAACTTTTTAGAATGCATAGAAGTAGATGGCAGAAATCATTTTTTCACAAAACTACGCTGAACACACACACACACACACAAACACGTCCGATGTCATGTTACACTGACACAAAAAAGTGTGTTTTTAGTCAACACTACGTGGCAGTAAAAGAGAAGAGCAAAAACATGACATTTGCAGCTCTGTCGGGATCGTCAGCACCTCTGACAGAGTGACCTCGTCCAACGTGTAACACTAATCATCTTGACACTCACGCGGCGCAAGGCCATCCGATCCTGGCTGCTGAGTGATGCATCCAGCGGCATGCCCAGATATAAATTACGCTTAATGAGGGTGATGTGTACAACGCAAGAGTATTTATTTGCTTCTTAATGCACACTATCGCTTGCTCTCATTACACTGGACTCTGGGCTGACTGGGTCTGTAGGCTGGATGGCTATTCCTGTGTACCAGTATACCAGTCACACTTCTCCTTGGATGGGGTCTGTCAGACACCACAGGAGGTAAGAGGAGAAAGTGTGTGTGTGTGTGTGTGTGTGTGTGTGTATATGTGGTCTTGTGCTTGTGTGTTACACAGGAAGGCTGAGTAAGAGGGTATGTAAAATATATGTCATAACATTTGTATGTTTATGTGTGTAAAAGTCGGGAAATGTGACGAAATAAGATGGAGAGATTGAGGAAATTATAACACAAACAAGGGCAAAAGTAGACATTGTGTTTGTATGTGTATGTGTGTGTGTGTGTGTGTGTGTGTGTGTAAAAGTAAGAGTTTTGTGAGAACTGTCCCCTGTAATATATTTGCATCTGAGGCCCAAGGTCAGTCTTAATGGCTCTCCCTCCTTCTGCCCATCTCCCCAGAGGGCCAGACTGTGCCATGTCCCAGCCGTATTTCATTCAGGCCTCGCTTTAAAATCCCAAACAGGACGATTATCACCAGGTACCCAGGGGGGGTCCTGGGGTTGTCCTGGTGTCTGCCTGTCTGAAAAACAGCCCATCTGTGTGAGCAGTGTCAGAAGTGAGGTCAGGACGAGACCAATGTGTACTGTGACCAATGTGTACGTCAACAGTTTCATCGCGCTCTTCACAGCTGAAGTCCTAAACAGTGTGTGGATTTTAGGGGTTTGACAATGCTGTTGATCATTACACAGCTGAGAAAGGGATGCACAACCCTAATGGACGCACAGTGCGCGTGTGTGTGTGTGCGTGTGCATGTGTGTGTATGTGTGTTTGTGTGTGTGTATATGTGTGTGTGTGTGTATGTGTGTGTGTGGGGGGGGGGTATATGTGTGTGTGTGTGTGTGTTTGTGTGTGTGTATGTACGTGTATGTGTGTGTGTGTGAGTGTGCACGTGAGGGAGAGAAAGAGAGAGAGAGAGTAAGAGGCAAGTGGGTTGGAGGTGGGGATAGTGAGTCATAGTGAGTCAGAAGAAGAAGTGATGGAAAAGGTAGCACAGTGAGGACAGAGCACAAAAAGAGTGAGGAGAAAAAAAGAGAGAGGAGAGAGGAGAAGGAAGGGGAAGGAAAGGGGCTGGTGTGGGGGGGTAGCTGAGGAGAGCGGAAACAACATTTTCAGGACAAAAAAGGAACCAGGTAATAATTTTAAATGCCCACCATGGGAATATCACCTAATGATTTCAGCAGATAGCCCACAATTCCCCTAAGTCACCCATGCCGCCTCTTCAACTCCCTCAAGCCTCAGATACACTCTCTCTTTTCTCTACCCATCATCCCTCTCCATATCAACCCCTTACACACACACACACACACACACACAAACACACACACACACTTGCACACACACACTCATGCACACACACAGACACACTATCTCTCACACACACACACACACACGCACACATAAACACACACACACACACACACACACATCGGGCAAGGAGCGATGATGTCAGCCCCAGTATTTCACGGCCAGACATGGGCGCTGACACGGACAATTTGGCCCGTGAGTTCTCTGTGTCCCTCGGACATGGTGTTACGATTACACGCTCCACTGCCGACCCGACGTGCCAGGGACTCGGGGAGGGACGCAGAGGGGCGGCGTGGGATGGTGGAGATGGTGGTGGGGTGGTGGATGGGAGTGAGGGGGAGATTCTGGGTTAGCTGGGGATGGGGGGCTTTTAAAATAACTTTTATAGAGTAGCTTACAGCTCTATCCTTCTCTCTCCTCATAAAATACTAGCCCCGACCCTCCCTTAACCCCCCACCTCCAACCCTGTCGAAAAAAGAAAAACAACACAGATAGATTTCCACAGATATGGATAGTAAAACACGAAGGAAGAACGTCCATAGCTAGTCATGTGACTCTCTAGGAACACATCCGTGTTCTTGTAACAAGGTGCGTAACCGAATGCTGCCGAGGAAGCTCTCTATTAAGCAGGTGTGTGTGTTTGCCAAATGTTTTCTCCCGATGTATCTCGCCACAGTCCCAGGACTTCTACTGGATGGATGGAGTTTTTTTCCCCTCCCCTCTTCTTTTTTAAGTTTATAAGCAGGTTAGGTTTCACAGTCCCAGCAGGTGAAGGTCTGAGCAGAGTTTAAAATCAGCAAGAGACAGGGCCAGGCATAGGGCCCGTGATAGAGAGAAAGATAGGCAGGAAAAGATGGCTGAGAAAGAAAGAAAAAAAAAAACAACTTGAAAAATAAAACAGAGGGGAGTGACAGAGGGTGAAAAGGAGAGAGAAAGAAAAAGAATCGGGTCCCTCTTGGACCCTGAACAGTGGCCTATATCTTCATATGGAACTACGCTGAACATGGTGGGCCATGACCATAGGATATTCCACACATTGCTCCCCTAGCTCGTACTCCTCAGTCAATATCCAACATGATACTTTTACACACACTCTGTCATACAAAGACATTTAAATAGCTCAGTTCTGCCACTGCTGTCTTTTGGGAATTTGTAGACCCTTAATAAAAGTGGAGGAGAATATATGAGAATAGAACTGAGCTCTTATAACAGTGTTACTACACAATCAGGTGAATAGTAACAAGCTAATTATATGTGTAACAACACTGAGTCACAATGTACGTGGATCGTCTGTCTGTAGATCAGTTTCAAATGGAAACCATGTAACTAGTTATATTTTGAGAGCATGAAACGGTGTTGGAGATTTTACGTTTAATCACTAATTAAGCCCCAGTGTGCTCACAGATAAGTAAAGTGCTGTCCAGCATTGTGATCCATAAAACCCAAAGTGGTCAAATCAGTGGAGAACAACTCAGTTTTTCTTGAGACGGAAAATATCCAGTCAGCAAGGCAAGAAAAAAAGGTCTTTGGAATGATACAAGGAGTAAATGGTCTAAATCAATCTCTTAGCACTCCATCTGTCTTCTTGTGTTGCTTATTCAAACAAACCATAGCGTGTGAAGACAGGTCCCGTCACCTGAACGATCCCACAGTGAACCCAATAATCCTGAAATAGTTCTCCTTAGGACCCCCCTGGTTGTTGGGGTGAGGGGGTGCCGCTGTTTTGACCTGTTGCCCAACAACAGCCTGCCGTTTCCTGTGGACTCGGTGAGGTCAGTCGTGCGACTTTCAGACAACCTTGGCTGTCGCCGGCCAATAAATCAACCGTTTGATCTGATTGGTCAGTTTTACCGTTTCCACCTGTCCAGTCATGGGGTTCTTCATTCCACATTGAGGACATGTAAACACTGACACACACACACACACAAACACACACTCACAAACAGAGGGACCTGACAGTTGTCTCAAGTGTGGTCTAAGGGCCCTTTGAAAAGCTCCGGAAGATACTGGCCAGTGACATTTCAAGACATCGTAAAGATGTTGCCATGCATGTCTTGCTATTTTGATTAAGCCCCTTGTCAACACAACCCACACAAACCTCTTTAAAGGGCTTCAGTCATGCATCTTGGATGACTTTTGTGGTGCGTTCCTTGGTCTTGTAAGACCCCACTTCAAACTCTCTTAGAAATGAACTTGACATCCAACAAGGGAGAAAGGGGGGTGGATTGAGTGTGTGTGGAGAGGGGAGGGGGGTGGGTGATTTGGGGAAGCCGTTTTTCACTCGGAGGAATGCCGCAACGACAGCGCTCTCCCCATGGAGGCATCAGGATGGACACTCACTCACCAACGCACCACAGCTACCCCATCAACACCACCAACCAACTCATCCCAACCTGTTAGCTCCCACACGTGCACCTCTACACACACACACACACACACACACACACACACACACACCACTGCACCCCATTCAGCTGCTTAGATCAAATTCTTTTGTTTTATATAGGCGCCATAAATTTTGTCAGCCATCACATTAACATTCACTCACCAATACACCCAGACTGATGCCTGTTCTCTGTCTTACCATAAAGCTACCAAAAGCAGCTATTTAGCTGTTAACATTACAGTTAAAATCCACAAAGAGTGTAAATACTCTTATCAACAGACTCAAAGATATGTTAGCTTGACAAATGCATTCATTCTTACACACAGTGTGGGCACACACACATCGAGAAGACAGAATATCAACTGCGTCCTCTCACAAAACCATCTCCCATTGCTAAAAATCATTAATCTCCTTTCCTCTATCCTGTCCTTCCTATGGTAGTTAAAATTCTTTTTCAGTGCCAAAGACATACCAGTAAATCACCTCCCCCATAATGTGTTTACCAAGGACCAAGAATTAACATAAGACAGATTTTTTTTTTACTGTCTGCATTTCCTACTGGCCTCCCCTGCATCTTCCATTTTGGCTCTGAGCACTGGCTCTGTTCTGCTCTGACAGATGGCATCAGTCATTCACTCACTGCTGTCGTGCTAATGATTGTAATGAATCTGGTGTTGGGCAGGAACAGTGTAAGGCAGAGGAGGTATGTGTGTGTGTGTGTATATATATATGTGTGTCTGTGTGCGTGTTGTGCATGTGTGTGTCCTGATCACTTACAGGTGATTGATCCTCTTTGGGTGATCGGACAGGCCTGCTGGTGAGGTACACATTTCATCTCTCTCTCCATCTCCTTTACTTTTCTCTCCCTCCCTTTATCCCTCCCTTCTTCTCTTTAGATCCCTCTCTCTTTTCACACGCCAACTCATCACTTTGGGATAGGGGATTAATCTGCTGATATAGAACAGCTCCTTGGCCAGATGGTTCTTTTCAACACCTTCTCCCCTCTCTCTCCTCTCCCTACTCTTGCCCCCTCTACTTCTCTCTCTCTAGCTATCATCAATGTCTCTTGCCCATTCACCCCCCCACCCCCTCTCTGTCCTGTTCACAGTGAGAAAGGAAAACATACAGGAGAGGATACAAACACAACCCCTCCACTTCCACATCCCAAACCCTCCATCCTCAAGCCCAGCAGGAAATGACAACATACTCCACACCCCACCCTGCCCCCACCCACCCCACCTACACCACCACCCCTCAACACACACACACACACACACACACACACACACACACACACACACACACACACACACACACAATCCTTTACCACAACTTCACTGCCAGGGGTTTGCATAGCAGGGGATAACTCTCTCTTTATCCTGCTCTTTTTCTCTCTCCTGCTTCACTTTCACTTTCTTTCATCTCTTTCTCTCTCTCTCTCTCTCTCTCTCTCCTTTTCCCTCTTGTTACTCTCTTTACCTCAGTGGGGGGGTGATAGTGATGGACAGAGCAGTGAGTGTGAGTTTGTCACACTAGGAGCTAACCACATCTCTCTCTCTCTCTCTCCCTCTCTCTCTCTATCTCTCTCACACACAGTCACTCCCTCCCCCTCTTTCCTCTCCTCTCCTCTCAGTAGATGAGGGTGACAGTGCTGGTGATGAGTATGGTGAATGTGGGTCTGAGAGTTAGGGCTTTGTCATGCTGATAGGGGCTCTGGCTGCTGCTGCTGTTGCTGTCTGGGGTGTATAGTGAGGCGAGGCATCGACAGCCTCCTGCTAATGGGGCTCTGTTATCAGAAGCTCAGGGACCCTGTAATGAGACTGCGGGCCGCCTGAAGCACCTCTGTCCTGGGCAGCTCCTGTTACTCTCAGCCTTTTTCACACCTCCTGTGGACAAAGAAGAGGCTGTTCTCTAGGCTTTCCCAATAGCCCACATTGTGCCAGGGAGTGGGTCTGGCATTACTATCTATTCTCTGCCCATCTTTCCAAAGTCACTTGGCTATCAGGAGGGGAATATTATGATCTACTTTATGGGATTATTATTTACAGATATTATTTACAGTTAAAGTTATGTATTCCCAGCTGACCAGCCAATCAAACATTGATTGGCTGATCAGCTGGGAATACATAACTTTAACTCTTTTTCTGTATCCTTTCAATGAAATCTGTAATTAATAATTTAATTCTCCCATAAAACAGATCATAATATTCCCCTACTGATAGGTGAAGATGTGTGCATCACAATAACATAGTCCATATTATTACAGTGGTGGACACTTGAGGTGCCATTTTCAAGTCACATGATCAGAACTTTGATCAAGAACTGGGTAGTGAGATTGTGATCAGACACCTTCTGAATGTGACATTACTGCAATTCCGTTTTGGGGATTTTGCAATCTTTGAACTTTCAAATTCCAGTTTAATTTAATGAGAACCTATGTGGGACCCCAATGTCCCAAGGCCATTTTGTTGTGTTCACAAACCTTGACAATGAAATCAAAACAAACAACAAAACACTCCCTCATCGTCGTAAAAATGTTAGGTGTAGGTGACCTAGTGCCATATTAGGGCCAGGGCAGTCCCAGAATCTGCTACAAGCCAGAGCCGTCTGACCGTGACCATGACTCAGTCTGACCACTTGCACTGGCCTTTTATGGGGCACAAGCACAACAGCTCATGGTCCACATGCACAATTGCAGTACATGGTCACAGGCGATAAAAATGGATTGGCTGAGGTAGGTCTTGTGTGGAGATGACACTCTGAGTTTCCACATTACCGGTGGGCAGTTCAGATGTCGAAGCAGTGTTATAAAAAAACTACAGGGGGAATAACTTCTTCATCGTACACCCCCGCCCCCCCCCCCCCCCCCCCCCAAAAAAAAAAAACTATGTAGTGTGTGTGTGTGTGTGTGTGTGTGTGTGATGGTGTGATGGGGCAGGACCCCTTTTGATAACAGGAGTTTATGTCGAAAGTTTACACCCAGTCTTTTTTTCTAACTTGTTTGTAACCTCTCATGTTGCTCCTCAGGCTATTGGCTCATTTGGCTGTAGGGCTATGCAGAATAAAGTAGGTTAAATGAAGTGGTTTTACCCTTGATTTTAGGTCAGGCTAGATAACATTGCAAATGGGTAGCCTACATTTTGCCCATATAATGGCCTTCTTTTTTAAACCTATTTAGAATAGTCTCCTGTTCTCTACCTATCCCCACAGCAACACTTACTGCAACATCTGTATTTAAACGGATGACCAAAAGATGACCAACATGCCCCCTACCAATGAATTTGGTAATGGAGAACTCCGTCTGATAGTAGCCTGAACTACTGCAATGTTGGGGATGAATTTTCAGATGACTAGAGAATGTACTTCAGAAGAAGATAAAATAATTGTCAGAATTATTTTTCCCCACACAACCCAGAATAGATTTAAAAGTGAACTGGCCCGTCGGGCCCATCTTCCCGAATCACCCGATTCCCAACGCCTAGTGTGAATGTTACTGAAGAGAAGCTATAGATATAGATCAAATAAACAAAATGGATGTAGATAGATAGATTTTTTTTATACAGAAAAAGAAAAACAGACACTGAACAGGAAGAAACAAGAAGCCAACAAGCAATAAAAAGTGAGACCATGAGTGAAGGTGAGTGTTAGAGGAAGAGTCCAAGAGAGGAAGAGACAGAGGGAGAGTAGAGGAGCTGAGAGGATATATCTCTTAACTGGGTGTCTGTGGGGAACGTCCTGCTGCTGATGTGATATACGAGGCCCTCTCTGCCTGTCCATACCATCTCTATAGGAGGCAGTTTCATCCCCCTCCGCGGGGAGGCCCAGATTTATGGGCCTGAAACCGTATGCCTGCATAGGCACTTTTAGCCATCCATGCTCTCAGCACTGCATAAACCACAGCATACTTTATATCAAACGGAAATTTGCACAGTGCTACCTCCTCATCCTCGGGTTTTTTCTCTACTCTCCATCTTCTTTTCTTATCGTGGAAAGTGGATACAAACGTGGAGAACGCAATTTTTTTTCTAGGCATTGCACGTTAGGAAACATCTCTTCAGTTTGCTTTTAAGGCTGACATGTAAATGTCTAGTATCAGTGGTTGTCAGTGACATACCATAGATTTTAGTATGTGTCACATGTGAAGCTGATGCATCTGAATGTCAAGAGAACCAAAACTCAAACTGCAGTTCAAAAGGTTGCCACATAGAAATTTCAATCCCTCTTTGTTACAGACAGTATTAGAGTCACTGCTTCTTTCTTACAGTGCTTGCAAAGATTTAGATTTCTTAGGGTCACTGTCCAAGGAAATAGGCTGCAATTAAACGCCATCCTCTGTATATACTATGGTGTTGCAAATGCAGTCATGGATGGATCCCTTTTTTCCTGTACTTGATCTGCCTCTCTACTGACACCACATTATCCCTAAACCATCACATTGTCTACGATAGATGACTTCTCCAGCATTTGGCCTGCATTTCTCATAATTTTGGTCATTTAAATACTGTAAGAATGGAAAATGTATTTGTTATCTGTTTGAACTTCAATTCCCTGAATGCTTTGTGGTTGTGGGGTTGTGGGAAACTACCGGGTAAGATGGCATTATGGGAAGTCTGATGCTGGAGAAGAAGTGAAAACAATATTAATTTGATCTTGTTGTGGGGTGTCCTGGTAAAAAGAGAACTGGTGGGTAAAATGGGATTATGGGAAATCTGGTGCTGAAGAAGAAGTAAAAGCGATATCAGTTCAAACTCATGTGTCTGTGAATTTATTTCTATTATTTATAGGAATCATTTACAAGACTTTTTTGGCAGAAAAGATATAATTGCATCTTTCCAGGCTTTTCCTAACGAGGCTATGGAAGTGTATGCCACCGATGTGTGGAGGTTAGTAAAGGAAGCATTCCCAGATTCCCAGAACTAAATGCCACTGAATATATGAAACTCACGCGTTTTTTGGCTGGGCTTGATCAAGAACCTCAGGTTAAGCGTCATGAGAGAGGTGTAGAGACATTCCAAGAGGCTTTTGACATTGCCACTTAAGCAGAGCGCGCCCATCAGGCTCCTAAATCTGGAAGCAGTGGTGGTGCCAAAGCTCAGCCTGTCAACATCATCTCAGAAAGTCCTGCTCCTCTCCACAAGGTTCTCACAGACACTGTCAGACACTTAAGCAAGGACTTGAAACTCTGAAACTTGATACTGGCTCAAGTATTTCATTAGTCAGCAAGAAGGTAAGAATGTCACGTCCATCATAACCCAGAAGGCCCCTCAAACAAACGTAATCCTATCAAAGTCTGTAACTGGGACACACTAGGTACTGTAAATATTGCACTGTGACTAGGTAAATGGATTCATATAGCACATTTTTACTCCTACAAGCACTCAAAGCGCTTTAAAGTATATGCCTCACATTCTCATATTCACACACATGCATTCACACACCAGTGACAGAGGTTGCCACACATACCCCTGTTCTTGCAAATCCTATTTTCTCTAGGGAATTTCTACTGTTCACTGATGCCTCTAACATCTCAGTTGGGTGTGTGCTCTCACAGTTAAATGCTACCAACAGGAAACACGTCATTGCCTATGGCAGACATACTCTCACAGCAACAGAGAGATGGTGGTCAACTTTTATTCAGGAGCTGTGGGCTATGGTGTGGTCCATATAGCACTGCCATCAGCACCTCACAGGCCATTCATTCCAAATGGTTAGAGACCACAAACCTCTCCTTGGACTGAAAAAGTTGGCCATGGATTGTGATCCATGATCCGGTGGCTAGGTGGCAAGTCTGGTGGCATCCAGATCTGGTGGCAAGTCACTCTGCATCTCCTGATGGTGCTTTAGAGCCATTGCAGACATTCTTGCCACTGACGAACACACGTCATGAACAGAGAAGCAGATCACGTGGCATTGTGTGTCTCCCTCAACATTACAGGAACAGCGGTAAAACAGTAACAGTGGTGTCAAATATGTGTTTTGCTGCTCAGGCATATTGGTGTGCCTTTGTCATTCTCTGAACAATTAAGTGTCTGGTTTTAGTGAGTTCAGTTGACAACTGTAGTTGACATGAGGCATGGAAATAGATGTGGGTTGTAATGATTACACAGTAGCATTGCCAAATACTGATGCGTGAGGCATAGTGTTCAGTTTCTCAAATGGTGTCGATTGTTTTTTTCTCTCTTCTGACAGTTCCTTTAAATAATGTCAGCAATCTAATAATGAGGATGTTTTTTTTATGAGGGGGGAAGTAGAAGGGTGGAAAATTTTTGTTATCTGTTTTAACTTCTGTTCCCTAAATGCTTTGTGGTTGTGGGGTTGTGGGCAACTACCGGGTAAGATGGCATTATGGGAAGTCTGAAGAAGAAGTGAAAACAATATTAATTTGATCTTGTTGTGGGGGTGTCTTGGCAAAAAGAGAATTGGTGGGTAAAATGGGATTATGGGAAATTTGGTGCTGGCAAAGAAGTAAAAGTGATGTCAGTTCTCATGTGTCTGTGAATTTACTTGGCTTTACCGAAAACCTACTCTTGGTGTTACAATAACCTTTCATTACTGATATGATGCAGTAACATAGACTGAAATTGAACTGAAACTGAAACTGAAACGAGATGTCTTTACTCATGGAGCTTGTGTGGAGTTTATGCATCAGTGTGCATATAAAAAGAGAACTTAAACTCATGTTTCCACACTTTCATGCAATCTCTGCTCACAGTTGTGTCTTGATCTATCTTTGGAAATATTCCAACAATACTTACTGAAAGGATATATGGATATAAGGATATAAGGAGTAAAAGACTTCTTATTTACGTAAAAGAGGTTTAGTTTCTCAGTTTGTCTCAATCAGATCTGGAAACTGGAACTGAATTGTTTTGTAATCATTTCCTAATATGGTTGATTTAAAGGACTAACAGTAATTAGGACTAGTCTTTTGGCCAACAAAATTTTTTGTCAAACTTGGGTGACAGATTGCCAGATTTGACATTAAGACATTATCTTCAAAGAGGAAATGGAGGATGAACTTAACTGTCCTGTGTGCTGTGACATCTTCAATGATCCAGTTATCCTGAACTGCACCCACAGCGTCTGTAAAGCCTGTCTGCAGCAGTACTGGGATACAAAAGAATCCAGAGAATGTCCAATCTGCAGGGTAAAGTCAACACAAAAGGAACTTGTAAGAAATCTCATTTTAAAGAAACTGTGTAAGGCTGTGTTAATCGAGAGAGGGCTAAGAGCTTCAGCAGGGCCTGAGGTTTTGTGCAATGTGCATGGTGAGAAACTCAACCTCTTCTGTCTGGACGATCAACTGCCTGTGTGTTTAGTGTGTCGAGATGCCAAAGTACACATTAATCATACATTTCGTCCCGTAAGTGATGTTGCATCTGAATACAAGGTAAGAGTGCATTAATGAAGTGTTTTTTTTTCTTTTTTTCACTGTATGTTTTACTTATATTTTTCTACATAACTTTGCTTTTACATTGCTGTTTTGTCATTCACTACCTCTGTGTATGAAATATTCCGTATTGTTTCGACGATAAAAGCAAAAACAATGCTTGAAAGTTCTATTTCATACCCAAACTACTTCTGCTTCAGTAAGAAACCTTGTGGGAACATTTGAAACAGTTTATATATAAATTTGCCTTGTCTTGCCTAACTGTAGGCCTACTTTTATTTAACAATAAACATAATTACAGCACTTTACTCTGACATTATGAGCTTAAATGGAATAATCTATTCGTAAAGGGTAAATGTTTGATTGGTTTGTTTCAGGAAAAGATTCAGACTGGACTACAGCTTCTTAGTGCAGAAACTAGCAGCGTTTGAAGATTTTAAGATGAGATGTGATCAAACATTAAAACATATTCAGGTGAGATAACTAATGTGTTATGTGTTCAAAGTTATTTTGGTAACACTTTCCATGAGCCCAGTATTCCTAAAGGGTTATAATGCATTCATAAAGTCTTATAGCTAATGTTATTAGTCTTCATAGCTGTTTACATATTCTAATGATTGTGCCTATAAGGCATTATAATGTTATCTTATAAACCTTTACAACTTGAGGTGTCACAAAGCATTATGAAGTCTCAATTGGTTTCTTTTAAATGCCTGATTGTGCATGCCAAATAATGACTAATGAAGAGTTAGAGGCACTCAGTCCACACTCTAAGTAAAGTGAGATGAATGCATAATTACTCATGAAGATCAGTAAGGCACCATTACAGACAATAAGTAAAGTGGTGTGTTTCCCTAGTATCAAAGAGCCAAAGAAGTTAATAATGCTTTGTGACACTTTTTATATGAGGTTTATATGATAACATAATAACACCTTATGAGGGCAGTCATAAGAGTGTATAAACACTTATGAATACTATTGTCATTAGCTATATGATTTAATGAATGAAATGTAACCTTTATGAATGCAATTATAATCATTTATGAAAACTGGCTTCACAGAAAGTGTTAGCGTTATTTTAATAATTTAACACTTTCTGGGTGATTGTAAAGACCTTAAAAATCAAGCATATGCTCTTGAGTATTTTTATATTATAGCAAAATAAAGATTTTTTTTTATTATGACTCCAGACTTGGGCCAATAACACAGAGAAACAGATCAAGGTGGAGTTTGAGAAGCTTCGCCAGTTTCTGTGGAATGAGGAAGTTGCCAGGACAGCTGCAGTGAGAGAGGAAGAAAAGCAAAAGAGTGAGACAATGAAAAGAGAAATTGAGAAGATTAGCAGAGAGATTTCATCTCTTTCAGATTCAATCAGAGACATAGAAGATGCAATGAGAGCTGATGACATCATATTCCTCAAGGTATCCCTAAGTGAATCTCAACTGCATTAATGACTCTCTGAATGATACATATGATCATGTACTATACTTTCCTGTTCTGCATTTAAAGGGAAAGTAGGCACTAGTAGGCACAAGTAAGTATGCTCTTTTTAGGTACAGTAATTTACCAGCTTCATAGTCACTTAACCCTAGGTTAAATAGCCCATTACAGGGTAAATGAAGACTCCCTCCCTCTGCAGTGCAACGCTTGCAAGATGACAATGGCATCCCAATGCAGAACAAAACTCAAACAGAATGAAACCAAAATTGTGTTTATTACTTGTCAGTCAACTTATATCTTAAAGAATATCACTGGTTCTCCTTCTTCGTTTTGCAAACAAATCCATATGTATTAATGAGAAGTTAGAACTGGCGACTGTAGGGGGAGCTCTGCAAGTCAAAAATTGCAGCCTTGCCTAGTAAGCATCTAAACCTATCTTCCTTATTTTTTTCAGAATTACAAGTGCACATTAAAAAGGTAAGTGTTCCATCCAACCATGTTGTCTCTGTTGTCTCTAGCTCCAAAGCCAAAGTAACACTGAATCGTGACTGTTACTGCAGAACCCAGTGTACTTTGGAGGATCCAAAAATGGATTCAGGAGCTCTGATTGATGTGGCAAACCACCTGGGCAACCTGAAGTTCAACGTCTGGGAGAAGATGCAGTGTGTGGCTGAATATGGTGAGAGATGACTCATTATAGGCATATGCCATTATAGACCATTCCTTCCCTCCAAAACTGATCACAAACTCAATGATGCAGGATGTCTTCTGCATCAGCCTGTGAAAACCTACTGACTGGAGTCTTTACTTTGTGTGTGTACTGTCTTTGTGTGTGTTTGCATGTATGTCTTCGCAGCTCCTGTGATTCTGGATCCCAACACTGCACACCCAAATCTCACTGTGTCTGAGGATCTGATGAGTATACAGTACAATGAGCAGAAGAAACAGCTTCCTGATAATCCAGAGAGATTTGATACGTACCCTAGTGTCCTTGGCTTTAAAGGCTTTAGTTCAGGCACACACAGCTGGGATGTGGAGGTTGGGGATAACCCATCCTGGGAAGTGGGTGTGATGTTAGAATCTGCCAAGGTTAAAGGCATAGATAAGGAAATGTTTTTTACGAGTCGCTGGGTTCTAATTTATGCTGATAATGAGTATAGCGCATATTCTGGACACGCGTCTCTAAAGTGTATGATTACTGGCAAGCCCATCATTCCCCTCAAAGTGAACCAGAAACCCAAAAGTATCAGAGTGGAATTGTCCTTAAACAAAGGAAGGGTTTCATTCTCTGACGCTGATGATAATACACTGCTACACACATTTACACACAGTTTTTGGTTTTGGAGCAAAGATGAAAAGGCATTTCCCTATTTTAAAACTCAATCTACTTTGAGGATCTTACCAGTGAAGGCAATAACAGTTACAGTAGAGAATCCCAGCTAGTGTTCAGACTTCTGCTGCAGCGCATCTCCTGCAAGTATGAAATATTGATCCGATCTAATTTTTCTCCAGCATCAATATGCTTAACCACTGGTACTGCACTAAACATGCCATAGTGCTGTCAATCAATAAAAAAAATATCTGATCAATCACAATAGGAAATTTTAAGTTAATCACAAATAATCACAATTAATCACACATTTAAAGTGCAAGTGTGAAATACTTCCAACCAGTTTCCCACAACGTCAGTTCACTTGATCTCTGATACTGCACCAAACATACTATTAATATGTTGAAATTATTGAAAATGTTGGTAGCAACAACTGTCAAGAAATATGGCACAAATGGGGTCTAATTGTGATATCTAGCATTTATTGTGACTCATTCATTAATTGTGACTTCGTTCATTCATCTCTCACCCCAAAAATAGTTCCAATTTTAGTTTTGTCTGTTGTCAAGCAATATCAAGCAAATAATACTCTGTAACCAAGTCGAGGGGAGATGCTATGTGTGCACAGTAATTAGTATACTCACTGGCTTTGCTACAACCTGATCCACATCAAGTCAAGTCAAGTCACATTTATTTAAATAGCACTTTAAAATAACAACAACAGATGACCAAAGTGCTGGACAAGCGAGGTAATACGACTTGGTAGACAAACAGAAAGGACAACACAGAGCAAGCATGACAATAATAATAGAGAAGTGTTCATAATGGGTCTATTAATAGGGTAATAAGGTTGGTAATAGGACATTTTTAGCGTCACTTGTTCAGGTTTTTCAATTCTTAAAATTTTTTTCGGTTAAAAAAAAAGCTTTAATAAATAGGCAAATATTTTTGTATTATTTTCAATCATAATTTGTCTGCCTGAAATAATAAAAAAATGTATCATATCATATTGTATCGTGACCTTGATATTGTGAATTGTGTCATATTGTGGGATGAGTGTATCGTTACATCCCTACATATTATAAATGAAATGCTCGACTCATCACTCCCATAGTTCTTCTTCAGTTTCTCCAGTTCAACTTCCTGTGTCTGTGTGCATTGAAATAGTGTCAATCCATCATCCATTTCTTTATAGGTGTTATTTAGTTTGGTCATAACCCTCTTAAGGGTTAGTCTTCAGCTCTACATATCAAGACTCAATGGATATCTGCTCTGTGTAGTCAATACCTTAAAGATGGGGTATGAGATGCCTCTTTCAAATATTTAATGTACCTCTTTTACAGGGAATATGGTGAGCCAAAACTGAAAATGAGTAATGCAAATTTTGTGTATGTGAACTACACTGCTCTTTTATTTATGCCATTTGGGAACACAAATAAATTTGTAATTAGTTCTGAACACAGTTTGCATTACACAGAAGGGTATTTAGGAAAATGCACTCACTGTGATGTAAAGTCACAAGAAATGCCTCCAAAGTAATGCAAAGGACCACTAAGAGGGCAAGAATACATTTGAGAAAGTCAGTCTGGTCCATGGGAGTCTTACAGTCCTTAGATGGGTGGTTATTTTCGTCTAGACACTAGGGAGAAGAAGTGGTCAGTATAGAGAACTAAGAAGTGAGAAGTTCCTTATGTCCTTTGCATGGGCCTGCATTATCTTCATTATCTTCAGTCTGCTTTTTCTAGTGAACCTTCATGAGATTAGCCATATCATGAGAGACTGATTTTGAGCAACGTCTGACATGTTCATCTGCTAACCACTAACGAACACACTGTACAAAATATTTCTCAATTGTGATACCACCAAACTTTAGTTTGGAAAAAAAAATCTGACTGCATAAAGGTACATTAAACAGCACCTGTCAAAGGAGTTTCAAATACAGTTGCAATCAGAACTGGGTGATGCTTATAAAATTTCATGGCATTGCAATGATTATTAGCAATGGTAGGGACTGCATTCCAGCTGATATGAAAATGTAGTAGAAATAAGTAAGTATAGTAAGTAAGTAAGTATAGTAAGTAAGTATACTTCAGTTCAGTTCATTCAATTGCAAAGTATAAGGAACTCACCTCATTTGACCTGGTGTCTGTTATTTCTTATATGTTCCATTGTGTAAAGAGGGGGAAAGCATGAAAGCATACGCACCTGTCTTGCCATTGTGTTCTGTGATAATCGTATAGGCCTATAACTCATCACGATCATGGCCGATGCCCCTTACTATTTCCCCTGTTGGTTTCAGTTCAGCCCTGGTGTTGTGTTCATTACCTAATTTAACTGCACATTCTATTGAAAAAAAAATCACTTATATTGAAGAAGACCAAAAATAAGACAGAAAAAGGTGGGAAACACAAAAGCATAGAATAACTCACCTTCTGTACCAGTGTTTTCTGCAATATTTGCATATATGTCCTCATCCTGTGGGCTCTTGTCCCTTACAGGTTCCCCTATGGGCTTCAGTTCAGTCATGGCACTGTGACTTTAACAAGGTGCAGAGTGATATGGCCCTACATGGCAGTAAGGGATTATCCTTGTGCACTTATTTCCTCATTTGAATGTAATGACAAGAATCTATGAAAGTAGTTGGCCTATATAAAGCATAGTGCTACATTATTGAAAGAAACAGAACTTCACAGTTCACTGTTTCTCTACCTTCTGAGGTAGAAATGTAAAGTTATGACTTTTGGATATGGTTTTAACAAAATCAGCTTTTTGTCAGATCCTTAACCCTAATCTTTAGCTGCAATCTTGCAATCCTCAACTCTGCCATCTTTACGTTTTAAATTGCTGCGCTACATTTCTATGGAGGATATGTATGTTCCTAAACTGTTTGTTTTCAGATTTTCTTTCCACTTTTTTAATACATATTTTCTGAAGATATTAAAATAAACAACATGGCAAGTAACAATATTTTATTTCAACAAGCCCATCAACTCAATATTAGTTCATCTTTCTGCTGAGACACCTGTAGTTTTGAGGAATTTCTAAGAAACTGAATAAAACTCAACAAAAATAAATGATCATCACATTTTTGTTGCTTCTGCATAGTGGAACAATAACATTAAACAGGTAGAGGAAGGGGTCAATACGGAGAACTGAGCGGTCAGATTTTATCATAGCCTTTGCATGTCAAGTGATGTTGACATTATACAATGTAGTTTGGCACAGTTTAGGATAACTACAGTTGCCGTCTCATATTTTAACCTATTAAACACCAGGTCTGAAATATATCAGTTCTCACACCAGCACGTTGTCGGTAAAGCAACCTACTGCGATTTTTTATAAACTATATTTATAAACCTCAAATATACACTACACTCGAAAGTTTTTGGTCACTTAGATATTTTCTTGTTTTCCATTTACATAACATTTATGAAATTAATGTGAATGAGAAATGAAAGACATGAAGGCCTTTTAGAGATATAATGATTTTATCTGAAATGATGAATGTGTTCTTCAAACTTTGCTCCCATTTAAAAAGTCACCTTTTGCAGGAATTAGATAGAGACAGGCAAATCTCATTTGTGAGGCACAAAACGAGTGCAAGAGCTCTTCTTAATGTTGTACTCTGTGGACAGCACATTATTGGGTCAAATTAATCCTTCAACACAATAACAACCCAATACACACCTACAAATCCTTTATGCCTGCAACATTTAAAGAAAATCGGTCAGTCTGAATTTTGACAGCTGACAGAATTCTGAATGGAGTAACCACAACTGTTTACTTATATCAGTGGCATTCCATGTCCTACCATGTACCCCCTGCATCATGGACAGCTTGCTATAATAATTAATAATTTTGGTAACACTTTCTATGAAGACCATATCTATAGCGCATTATGAGCGCATTCATAACACACTATAATGCGCATCATAATTACTCTAAATGCATTATGACTACACTCATAATGCTTCATGATGCATTATATCAACAGTTATAAATAACTATAAATCTAGCTTATAATGCCTTATAAATCCAAGGGTGTTATGAGTGTTCATGACTGGTTATAAACTACAGGCTGGCTGATGGGGCTTATAATACATTATGACTACTAATACCCCTCTATGCACACACCTGGATGATCAACTGTTGTAAGGGCTCATAAGTTGCTATAATGTTCCATGTGGGATCATAAATTGTCAATGTGTGCTTTAAGTAAAGTAAAGTTTATATGAGAACGTGAGAACAAGGAAACAAGGAAATCCAAATGACCCAAAAGTTTTGACTTGTAGGGTGTATGCATACAGCATGTAGTTTGTATTACAACAAAGCACACAGAAAATGCACACAGACCTTTTCTTCATTACAATTTTAATGGATGCGCTGGAATTTGCAAATAAATTGTAATTAATGATAATCAGCAGTTATAACTGAGCAATTTCATTTCCAGTGTTTTATTATCACAGTCACATTGCCAATAGACCAGTCACTATCTGGTGTGCTTGGAACAGAAGCTCACAGGATGTTTGAGGAGCTCTCCGAGAGCACAATTGAGACCTGCTGCTTTAAAGGATGGAAGCTGACAGAACTTTAACTGACTGCTCAGTCAGACACCTCAGGGATACTGATGTGGAAGAGGGTTGGATTGAGCACCCGATAGTCTGTAAAGAGCCTCTGATCACCCAAACATGACGCCCCGACCGTGTATCCGTTTCTCTAGCAACCCCAGCCCCCATCGCATACACACACACACACACACACACACACACACACACACACACACACACACACACACACCACTACTCACATTTGTCTTCTTTATCTTCCCCTTGTTCTTCCTTTTCCTCCCTTCTTCCAGCTCTCCACTTCTTCATCCTCTCCTTTGGTCGTAAACTAGCATAATATCTTTAGCATGCCGAGGGGCTAAAAGCACTGGGATAAGTCTCAAGGCTACTGGTTGTTAGCAGACAGACCAGTGCATAGGAGGGAGGGGGTCACGATGGATTAATATAGGCCTGTTATCAGCGATAATCTGCAAGCTCTTCATACTCACACACACACACCACACACACACACACACCACACACACACACCACACACACACAATAATGCCACCTATAAACACGGCAAAGGGGTATCAGTGAGAATCTGTGAGATGCCTCCATAAACACAAACTCAGGATCAAGGAGACTTTACAAGCTTCAAACAAACACTAGGGGAAGCCTTAGGTAAACACAGGCCTGTAGACAGTGATAATCTGTAAGCGCTGAACACACTCTTCCACAAGCATCAACAAGGTACACCACAAATATGGAGGCAGACTTTAACAGGGCTACTCCAAAAATGAATATACAAATAAAAGAACAATGCTTACAAAATGCACAGCCAGACCGATGTTGTTATGGTCTGTTAGAGAAATGAAGTCAAATTCATAAAAATGAGAGTAGATAGATAGTTTTTCAAAAAGCAGCCAAAGCGACTGATATAAATCCAAAAGCAGACTAGATGTTGGACAACTTCAGTACAACAGTCCTGTTGTTCCCAAATGGTGAAATACACCAAGGCCAAAAAGCAAAAACCCAAGACACCAGGCCTCAGACCATAACTCAGACCACTTTGTTATGCATTCTGTTCTGCATCCCTAACTTTTCTAGTTCTATTTCTTGTTGCCATGGTTTTGCACTTCTATTTCTCTTTTTCTCTGCAATCTGCTTCTTTTCTTCTGGATCCTTACTCTGAGGAACCCTTTTCTCCTGCAACACTTTGATTCCCAAATTACCCACTTCTCCACAGCGCACTTGGGAAATGAACCCATGCATAACAGACACCATCTGTAGTGTGTGTGTGTGTGTGTGTGTGTGTGTGTGTGTGTGTGTGTGTGTGTGTGTGTGTGCATGTACAGGACTTGCACTCCCGTTTCAATATAGACATTCTTCCATTCCCAATAAATCAGGCATGAGAGGCCCAGGAGATGATTTCTAAAGGTGCTTGCTCCTGAAGCACACATCTCAGCCCTCGAGCCCCAGTACGCAGGGATTCCCGCATCATTTGTATTCACTGCCTGTACTTAACAACCCAAAGTGAAACAGACAAGGGAGATACCTTACACTGGACCCTTTACATTTTTATTGCACACATTTAGTCTGAAATCTTGTCACCAGTTGTATGGAGAGGGCACTTTAAGTCCAGGCAACCAGCCTTTGGTGATCATTTGACCAGTCTTCTACCCCATTTGACCAGTCCTTTATCCCTACCATGGGCTTTGGACATCCGTCCTCCATCCATCACATCCCCCCCCCCCACACACACACACCATGCATACACACACACACCACATACACACACGCAGACATCACATACACATACACAAACACACACACACAAACACACACACACCACATACCACATACACACCACATACACACACACACACACACACATATCACCCCATCCCCATCCCTGGGACAGACTTGTGGCTGATGGCTGTGGCTGGTGGAAGGGCTGTGTGGTCCCCCGGCACTGGTGGAGATATACGACAGGCTGCTCCCCGGCAGACAGCTTCCTCCTCTGACTTATGAACCACTCACAGGGAGCCCCCACAGCACCAACAGCTCCCCCTAGGGAGCTGGAGGGGAGGGGAGGGGAGGGGAGGGAGAGGAGGTGGAAGAGAGAGGCCCCTGGGTCAGGAAGTCCTCTGATGGGGGTACTGTTTCATGTGATACTTTTGCCAGCCTCATGCCATGTGTCAGAAGGTGAAACGGACACGTAGTCTCCCTGTATCACCCTTTTGTAGCTCTCATGTGTACTTTCTGATTTCTGCACTTTTTTTTTGTTTGTGTGTGTGTGTGTTTGTGACTCTGTGTGTGTGAGTATGTGTGTGTGTGTGTGTGTGTGTGTGTGAGTGAGAGAGAGTGAATCTGTGTGTGTGAGTGTGTTGTGTGTGTGTGGTGTGTGTGTGTGTACAGTATGTGTGTGTATGCATATATGATCTAAGCAGGGGTGTGGCTTAAAACTCTGGAACCTATGCATAAGCAGTGTCTGCAGGTCCAACCAAACCAAACATCAATCAGACACATCATTCTAAGCTTTTCAAGAACCCCACCCCTGCCCCCGGCCCGCTCCGCCCCCGTCCCCTTTGGGCCCTGGTAAGTCAATTCCACCCCACCTCCATCCCCACTCCACCACTACGACGCCCCAGGGTCTAAGATGTAAAAATGTACATGTCTGTCTGACCCGTGTCTTCAAAGGCCAAAGACTAGTTTGCTTTGTCTAAGTGTCTAAGGCGCCGTCCAGACTGAACATGGCTTTCATCTCCAAAGATGAGAGTGTTTCTAAAGTAGTGAGCCACAATATGATGCAAGGTTGAAACTGATTAATGTACATCCTGTTGCTATGACAGCATAGATTTGGCTACACAGCTAACTCATTGACTCAGCTATGACTGGCAGCTAAGCAAACATCCTCTGTTGAAGAAAACGCAATCTCAAAAGTTAAATTATTTTTAACTTTGAGCGCCTCGTGTTTTAGCTGCCTTGCTTCTATAATCCTGCACCTCACTCGTATTCAACACGAGGCACGTAGCATCGGCCATGATGCATCATTCCATAGAAAAACAATTGAATTCGACCGTCCAGAGGTGAAAAAAGTGTGTCAGTCAGAATGGTCTTTCATGGTCTTTCACTGATAATGAATCATCACAAACGTAATATGCAATGTGGGGATGTCTGTGAATCCCTCCTGTCCCCAGTTCTCTTCTCAATTCAAATTTCAGTCCAAAGTTCAGAGAGCCGGACTGTATAACCCCAGTGAAAGTAGTCTGGCCTGCTCCACTGCATCAGCCACGGAGCTCTAACCCCCCTCTCTCACTCCCTGAGACGCAGCGTCCCTCTGGCCCGTGTGTCAGGTCATACGGCTCCCCTGGCGCTTCCCTCTCCTGCCCTCTGCCTCCGTCTGCCTCTCGCCTGCAGACGGCTCTGAGTTACAGCCGGGATTGAACAAGCCTCTTTCCTCTCCTCTCCTCTCCTCCTTTCTTCTATGTCTCCCTGCTCTTCACTCATTCTGCCTCCTGTCCACCTCGTTAAAGGCCAACAGGGAAGGCAGGAGACAGCAGGCCAGTCAAGGTCTCTCTCTCTCTCTCTCACACACACACACACACACACACACACACACACACACACACACACACACACACAGTACTGTCGCTATGCACACACTCAGACACACACTCAAATACACACTATGACCACCACTATCACTACCAACACATGTGCACACACAGAGTACTGACACCTCAAACACACACTCACACACACACACACACACACACACACACTCGTAACATTTGCCCTGTTAAGAGCTTGCATTAATTTACGAGGGTGTGAATGTGAAATGGACCCCAGTTTCCTCTCTTCCTTCACTCTCATTTATAATCACTCTCTCTTCCTCCCCTCTCCCTCTCTCTCTCTCTCTCTCACTCTCACTCTCTCCCTCTCTTTCTCTCTCTCTCCCTCTCTTTCTTTTCCTCTTACTCTCCCTCACCTCCCCTGCAGTGTGTAAGCAGAAACTCTGATTGATGGAGGAACCCAAAGTCTAAGCCGGTAGGTCCTGAGGCCTGACGAGGCAAAGACTGTTCCGGAAGAAAAGTGTGTGAGGGAGAAAGGTGAAAGATGAGGACACTGACTTTTACTGTAAAGATTTCTGTTTATCAAAATGGGAACGTCACAGAAAAAAAGAAACCTCTCAGCAAAAAGTGCCCAGTTTTTGGTTCATGCAAAAAAAAAAAAAACAGAAGAGAGAGAGGAAAAGAGAAGAGATGTGAAAGGAATCAAGACAGAGACAGAGGGATAGAAATAGACAGATAAAAAAACAATAAATTTACTCCTATTACAACCAAAGGGAACAAAAAGAATAAGTAAAAATGATAATAATACTAATGCAGTGATATGTACTCTAGATTAGGAGATGTGTTGAGACTTTAAGCTTACAGTTTCATCTGCCCAAAGTCACCACGACACCACACTCTCATGACACATAGAGACAGATAGAGACACATAGAGACACATAGAGACAGACAGAGACAGATAGAGACAGATAGAGACACATAGAGACAGAGACACACAGAGACAGATGGAGACACATAGAGACAGACAGAGACACATATAGACATATAGAGACACTTAGAGACATATAGAGACACATAGAGACAGATAGAGACACATAGTGACATATAGAGATAGGCAGAGATAGATAGAGACACATAGTGACAGGTAGAGACACATAGAGACATATAGAGACACATAGAGACAGATAGAGACACATAGAGACAGGTAGAGACATATAAAGACACTTAGAGACACATAGAGACAGACAGAGACACATAGAGACACATAGAGACAGAGACACACAGAGGCAGATGGAGACACATAGAGGGAGATAGAGACTCATAGAGACAGACAGGGACACATAGAGACCAATAGAGACACATAGAGACAGATACATATAGAGGCAGATAGAGACAGATAGAGACACATTGAGACACATAGAGACGGATAGAGACACATAGTGACATATAGAGATAGACAGAGACAGATAGAGGCACATAGAGACAGACAGAGACACATAGAGACACACAGAGACAGATAGAGTCATACAGCTGCTCTCCTTTGTCTGGTCATTTCCATCCTTCACAGTAGATTGAAAGTCTCTTTTCCTGCCCAGCCCCACCATACCCCTGCCTCAATCCATACCCCAGCCCCTGCCCATACCCTGCCCCTGCCATACCCTGCCTCAATCCATACCCCAGCCCTGCCCATACCCCAGCCCTGCCCATACCCCTGCCCCAACCCATACCCAGCCCCCCCATACCCCTGCCTCAATCCATACCCCAGCCCCTGCCCATACCCTGCCCCTGCCCATACCCCAGCCCCCACCCATACCCCTGCCTCAATCCATACCCAGCCCCTGCCCATACCCCTGCCCCTGCCCATACCCCTGCCCCCACCCATACCCCTGCCTCAATCCATACCCAGCCCCTGCCCATACCCCTGCCCCTGCCCATACCCCTGCCTCAATCCATACCCCAGCCCCTGCCATACCCCAGCCCCACCCATACCCTGCCTCAATCCATACCCAGCCCCTGCCCATACCCCTGCCCCTGCCATACCCCAGCCCCACCCATACCCTGCCTCAATCCATACCCCAGCCCTGCCATACCAGCCCCTGCCCATACCCCTGCCCCACCCATACCCCTGCCTCAA
>PYXC01001355.1:2235000-2265000 GCA_015244755.2 Tenualosa ilisha
GCTCCATGTGGCTCGTAGCTGGTTGTCAATATCCATGTAATAAAGTATCTAATTTCAAGTTTCTATGTGTACCTGGTGCATGTCAATGTAATTGTGTGTGTGTGTGTGTGTGTGTGTATGTCTGTGTGTGTGTTATGGTCCACCGTGTTACTATCTGCCTGCATTACGATTCAGTGTCGTTATTCTCCACTGTTATGCACAATGCAGCCAGTAGGGTGTGTGTAAGCATGCAGGGTGGGTTATGTAGTGCAGGGACCCCTCATGGAGCAGAATAATGTCCAAGGACCCCTCATGATCGCAACACAAATTTGACCATACAGGTCATTATCCATTAGTTCAGTTGCTAGATGCTAGATGCTATTTAGTAGTAAAGTTTTTCACGGACCTAGCACCCCCTAGCAATGCGCTGCGAACTCCAGTTTGAGAGGAGATGCTGTTGTGTATACCTGCCTGAAGCTGAGAGAAGATGATGTGTCAGTGGCCTCATTAAGTAATGTGTGACTAGAATGATGCTATGGTTGTACTGAGGGTTCCAGTATCCAGGATGATGTAACACAATGTGACCATTTTACAATAAGTCATGGTAAACATGGGGAAAATGTTGAGATTTTCATCTGCTTGCAAGCTGCCTATTTGCAACCAATATTATTATGTAAGACCTATGACTGCATCTTATTAAAGTTCCTAAATTGCATCAGCTTTTAATCAAGGACAGACTGCTGACATGACAGCCAAGGCAAATTACTTGGGAAATGGATGAATTGTTTTACATAACTGAATCATTTTTTTTTTCCTTCTCAAATTTAATTTTCTGAACGTTAGCAGCGTTCCAAAACAATAGTGGAAATGACTCTGTGTGCATCTGAATGTGTGTTTATGCTTTTTGGTGACCTCTGACCTTAAGGTTCAAGAGCAGACAGACCACCCAGTGGAAGGAAGCAGATGAGTTTAAACAATGGTATCTTGGGACTTTAAATTACCCCCAACTGTGTCTCTGTGTATTTTGTGTGTGTGCGTGTGTGTGTGTGTGTGTGTGTGTGTGTGTGTGTGTGTGTGTGTGCATGCGCCACTCAGAGGGCTGTTGTTGGCTGTCCACTCCCAAAATCTACGTCTCCTCCAATCTCTTCTCTTTTCCTTCAGGCCTTATTTTATGAAGACCTGAAATAACAATGACGATGCCAAAGTACTATGCAACAGTCAATCCATAATTTTATGAGTTTGCTTTTATTGATCATTGTGAGCCTGTCTTACAGCAGCTATTGATGCTGTCTGTCTGTATGTCTGTGTATTCTGCTGCTGCCTTTCCTGCCTGTTTCCATGGTTTGTGCTGTTGCGCGCTTCCTGTTTTGATGCTGATGTCTTAGCTGAAAGTGGCACTCCTCCCTCTGCTGTCTATGCTGTTACTGCCTGTGCTCTTATTGTCAGTGCTGTGACTGTTCGCAATGACTATGATGCTACTGCTTTTAATGTCTGTATTGTTTACTGTTTTTGCTGTCACTGTCTGTACTGTTACTGTCTGTGTTGTTTACTGTTTTTGCTGTCACTGTCTGTGCTGTTAGTGTTTGTGCTGTTTCTGTCTGTACTGTCTGTGCTGTTAGTGTTTGTGCTGTTTCTGTCTGTACTGTTACTGTCTGTGCTGTTAGTGTTTGTGCTGTTTCTGTCTGTACTGTTCCTGTCTGTGCTGTTAGTGTTTGTGCTGTTACTGTCTGTGCTGTCACTGTGTGTGCTGTTAGTGTTTGTGCTGTTACTGTCTGTGCTGTTACTGTTTGTGCTGTTACAGTCTGTACTGTTATTGTCTGTGCTGTCACTGTCTGTGCTGTCTATTCTGCCACTGATATCTGTTCTGCTGCTGCTTGCTGCCACTGTTGTCTGTGCTGCTCTGGCTCCGGCTCCGAGGCCTGCTACTACTGCTGTTCCAACTGCTGCTGCTGTGGGGGGTGATTGATGTCTCTGCTCCCTGCTGCCCAGCTCCAGCCCCTTAAATTACACTCACAGAGGAGGGGACGGAGACGGGAGAGGAGGAAAGGCTGCCAGAGAGAAAGTGGAAGGAGGAAAAAACTTTTCAAGTTGAAATATTCGCTGGACACAACTACCGGGGCAGCGGAGCTCCCTTTATGATCCCCTGTGTCCCCAGAGTTTCTACTACCACCCCCCTCCAACCACATCGCCTCCTAACCCAACCACTACACCCCATCACCCAGCCCCCCCCAACACACACACGCACACACACACACTGAAACATAAAGGGACTGTCTCCATAAGACAGACACACACACACACACACACACACACACACACACATATATATCACCTCCACAGGCCTCTCCTCTCTTGTGCATACACATAGCACTAGATAGGTTAATTGTCACTCGAAAATGTCAACGCATCCAATTTACAACCCAATTCTATTTCCTGCAGTTTTTTTAAGCATAATAGATGGATGAGACTCTCTTTCCCTCTCTCTCTCTCTCTTTCTCTCTCCCTCTCACTAAGTGTGTATGTTTCAATTTCTCTCTCTCTTTCTATCTCTTGAGTTCAGTTAGGTACTTTGAGTGAGACAGTGTGAAGATGTGAGGCTGTGTGTGTGTGTGTGTGTGTGTGTGTGTGTGTGTGTGTGTAGCTTGGGTTAGAGTTTGAGAGTAGCTGACATTTGTGAAAGCCATCATCTCCACTTTAACGCACCTGACCTTCACGTGTCTGCATGCTGTAAATATCCCCTCAGACCGCAGAGAAGAGGAGCTAAGAACATCACACTGAAGAAGGAGAGAGAGAGAGAGAGAGAAAGCAGGAGGAATGGAGAGAAGAGAGAGAGAGAGAGAGAAAGCAGGAGGAATGGAGAGAAAGAAAGAGAGAGAGATGAGAGATAGATAGAGTAGGAGAGAAATGCAGAGGGACAGAGTAAGAGAGAATGAAAAGAATAAATAGAGAGAGTGAGGAAGAAATGAGAGAGGTGAGAAAAAAGGGAAAGAAAGATAGATAGATAGATAGATAGATAGATAGATAGATAGATAGATAGATAGATAGATAGATAGGTAGATAGACACTGCAAAAATACAGAGAAAGGAGACATAGCATATAGAGTGAGGCATAGTCAAGGACGTAAGAAGAGAGAAAATTTGATTATTTTCAATGGTTATTTTCTAAAAACAAACACAAAAAAAACATTAATCATCAACGCTGTATTCCATAAATGCCTGTGAAGAAAGATAAAGCTGAAAATAAACATCAACAAGGTCTCTGCAAGCAGGGAATATGGATTAGGTTGTCTTCATTGATATTATTGAAAAGAGAGTCAAATTTGTATTTCAGTGCTCAGTGATGGCTTCACACTGTGAAGGTGAGGAAAACCAACCCATAGGGGGAGCTGTTGACACTTTTCCTCTGATGCCTTGTCACTCCATCATTCCCCAATGCCCCTAATAGAGAGTGATGTTTACACCAGTGGCTGTATACATAGAGCAATTGGTTTACATTCACAAAGGGATTAAAACATATCTCTAGCAATGAGAATAGCAATAGCAATAGGCATATAAGCACTACAGCACTACAGGAACTTGTGGACATGGGAGAATGGAACTCATGAGCCTATACTGGACTTATACATCTGTATGGGTATGATATTATTTCAGTGCTCGGACATAACCTTTCTGTGGTGGTTGCGGTGGTGGTCTGAATGAAAATGCTGTAGTGAGCTTTCTGGCTGTCATTTTGACAAATTAGCATGGAGCCTCTACCTCTTTTAGACGTGTAAGGCAATTACAACTGACAGGTTACCAATGGAGCCCGAAACACACCTAATATTAAGCATAATTCATGTATTTCAGCAATTTTGTGAGTATGAGAAGTTCAGAGAGTGAGAGAGAGAGAGAGAACGAGTGTGTATGTGTGTGTGTGTGTGTGTGTGTGAGAGAGTAAGCGTGTGCTAAGAGTGCCTGTTAGAACATGATACTGTTGCAGTGTATTCCTGAAGCATGCAAGCCTGTTAAAGTCATCAACATCATCTCCCCCCAGCCCCAGTACACACACCCTCTCTCCCTCTCTCCCTCTCTCCCTCTCTCAGGCCGTGCAGCAGCATCAACAACTCCTGGGACCCTCACTCACACACATGCCGCTTTGGGTTACATGAGACGGTATGCTGCTGCGTAAAGAATGGCAATTTAAAGAGCAGTGTGTGCGTGGGCACACTGCACAGCAGGGAGAAGGGAAGAAGAAGAAGAGAGAGAGAGAGTTGGAAGAAGAAAAGACTGAAGGGCAAAGAAAATGAGAGAAAGAGACAGACAAATATATATATATATATATATATATATATATATAGAGAGAGAGAGAGAGAGAGAGAGAGAGAGAGAGAGATGTCACTGATTGTTAGCCATCTTGTAAAAAATAGAAAGTCAGCTGTTCTCCATGCAGTTGTAACTTTGTTCCTTGACGTTATTATCATTTTTCCTGAACTTTCTCTCTGTGGCTGTGTCTTCTTTTTTTGGTTTCTATGCCTACCAACAACTGTCAATCAAGCCCCCCATACCTACACCCTCTATTTCAATGTCTGTCTTTCTTCTTCTCTTTCTTTCACTCCCTCCATCCTGCCCGCCTCTAATTTATTTAACCTGCGAAGTACTGGGGTCTGGAATGTTCCGTGACTGGCGTGGGCAGGCGTGGTGTGATCCTAGCTACACCGTGTACCTGTGTGTACTGTAGATTATGTACATCTGTTTCACTATGTTAGTGTTTGCTTTTTGTTTTATGTGGATATTTTACCACATTTGCGAATGTGTGTGTGTGTGTGTGTGTGTGTGTATGCCTGTGTACAGTACACAGCAGGTAAAGTGAAATCAGATTATTTTTTCGCAATCCATATGTATGTAACCTCAGGACACAGGAGGAAAATCATGGATTTTAGCAGGTGTGTGTGGTGTGTGTGTGTGTGTGTGTGTGTGTGTGTGTGTTCACGCACAGCCTTCCGTCATGTTTCATTTGATGGACGAGTCGTCTTGTTATTTGAGGAGGGATTTCCAGAAACCTGGGGAGGCCAGCTCATGGACCTGCTGATGTCAGCAACCAGGCCAGAGAACACACACACACACACACACACACACACACACACAACACATAGCTATACATATTACCAGACAATCAGTGTGTATATCACTACTACTACTACTAGTGCTACTACTACTAGCATGTTATTATTATTATTATTATTATTATGCTAGTAAGAAATATTGTAAAATTTCAGATTAAAAAATACTCTGTCTTAATGCGGTTGTCACACACACACACACAAATACATACATTCACTGGAGACCTGCTTCTCCTGCACATGCTAGTGTGTTAGAGTGTATGTGTGTGTGTTTTAGAGAGAGAGAGAGAGAGAGAGAGAGAGAGAGAGTAAGGGACTTCGCCAGGTTCCTGTCAGGATGCTTGTCATTCGACAGGCTGGTCTGCCGTGCTGCTGTCGAGGGGTGAAGTCGTCTCTCAACACCACATCTGGCCCACAGGAGCTCCCTGCTGGTGTCCAGTGCACACACACACACACACACACACACACATACCTTTTTAATATAAAAACACACATATTAACATACAAAGATTAACAGTGTGTACATTAACAATAACTATTAACAATAACTATTGTAACCAACACCATATGAAAACAAAAATGAAGACAAGCACACCACAACACGCTACCACTCTTTCAAACATTTAGCATTTAGGCTTTTGTTTTCACAGGCACACACACACACACACACACACACACACATACAAAATACCAGTCATTCAGTCACTCACTCACATAGGAAAATGTCAAACCAAAAAAGAAAATTAAATATGATTACCATGTGACCTCAGTTAATGTGGGCTATTACAGACGTTTGTTATGAGTTAAGAAAATTAACTTGTTAAATCAAATCAACCTCATTCTATTTTGACAAAAAGGAGGAAAATTCCTGACACACGCGTGCCTCACAATGAGTCCACTTAGGATGTTTACATTTGGGGTGAGTTTGAGCGGCCCAGTGACTCACTAATGCTCTGCTCAAATTCATTAAAACAGACCTCCCCTCTTTCCCTCAACAACCCGCTCCTCCGAAAGTTGGAAAGTGTTTCTCATTAGCCAGACGCTGTCAATTAGGGCTGTGCTTCACTCGCCGGCAACAGCAGGGGAAAAAAGGGGACCCCTCCCTGTCCGGCATGGGGGGGTGGGGGGGATGGGTGGGCTCGTAATGGGCCGAAACCTCTCTGACCCCCCGGGGCCCCTCGAAACGTGCGCCCGTGTCAGACATGGTTTGGGAGACGCAGACTGACAGAAAACAAAAGTCTTGGATGGGGGAAGCTTGTGTAAATCCCCCCAGGCTGATGAAAGCTGTGGAGCTTCTGCTTTGGGGAATGTGGTAAAATTCTATGGAATGTTCTGGAATGAGATACTGTGAGGGCCAAAAGCATGATGTGAAAAACGATGTATGGATTTATAATGTAATGGAAAGGTACAAAAATATATATTTTATATATTGATAAGAAGATAAATAGACAGATAGATAGATAGATGCAGTACATGAATACATACTTAGGCCGATACATACATGCATACATACATACTGTACATACACATAGGATTATATGAATACTTTTACACTGCAGATATGATTAATGTTATAAATTAAAATACACATAATTCATCCAGATCTATCATGTGGAATTTTGCATGGAGATCTGGCCCTGAACCAGCGGAGGCCTGTTGAAGTGTATGACTTAAGCACTGCAGTGCTTTACAGTGCAGCACAGAGGAAAATGCTGTAAAATGTAAATGACTTGTACTTCAGCTCAAGGGCAAACCCTGCAGCAGGCCAGAGAACAGACACGTCGATGGGAAAATCAGTTAAGTTGTTTGGGGTAGCTGGAGTGGTCAGATTGATTGAGGACTGTGTGCTTCTGTCTTTTTCTTTCTTTCTTTCTTTCTCTCTCTCTGTCTCTTTGTGTGTGTGTGTGTGTGTGTGTGTGTGAGCGAGAGAGTCTCGGAGTTATAAACATTAGCAGGGATGGACAAAAGCGGATCTGAAGTACACCGTTGAACCTCTGTAATGTAGATACTATAGTAACATACACAGTCACCTGTTGAAATCACACACCCATCACACACGCACAAACACACACACACACACACACACGCACACATAAACACACCCATACTCAATCATTTGCACAGACACATACACACACAAACACCTAGGCCCTTACACACATGCTTTGCTTACATTCACGCACCCCTGGTGAACACCATTGTGTAAAGCAGGTAAATTCTAAAATGCAGCCTTAATCTGACCAAACATGTGGCTTTGGGGTTTGTATGTATGTGTGTGTGTGTGTGTGTGCTCTATGCAAAGAGAGCCTGTGGGTGAGATAACTGAAACAAAAAGGCCAGGACACCTCTTGGCATAGAGGTAATGGGGGTTCCTGGGCAGAGGTGGGATGGAGGGTTGTGTTGAATCGGTTGAATCGGTGTGTAACATTGCTGTGGAGGTGGTGTATCTGTGTGTGTGCGTGTGTGTGTGGGGACGGTGGTCTCTATTTAAATCAGGTAAAGTTACACAGTGATGTGTGTGTGTGTGTGAGAGAGAGAGAGAGAGAGAGGGAGAGGTTGTGGTTACTATAAATGGAGTCCTGAGTGCTGAGAGTGGTGCTCTCTTTCCCTTTTTAAAGCAGGGCTCTGCAGAGGCAGTCCCAACCAATGGACTGGCACTGACCTCTTCCAGTCTACAGACAATGTGCCAACTCAGCCAGGGCCTTCTAATAAAACAGACGAAGGTGATCCATCCAGTGGGATAGACAGACAGATAGAAACAGAGAGAGGGAGAGAGAGAAGTAAAGATAGAGTGATACAGTGGAAAAAATAGCTGACACTGAAAGCTTTGTGGAAGCTTTGTGAGAGGGGGATAGAGAAAAAACCAAGAGAGGGAAAATAATAAAGGTGAAATGAAGAAATAGCTGTGTGTTCGCCAAACACCGTCTGCCCTTTGAGAACCCAGCTACATGTCCCCTATATTTAGCCCTCTTGAGCAATCCCCACTTCACACACACACACACACACACACACACACACACACACACACACACCACCACTAACTCCACCACCACCACCACCTTGCTGACATTCTGATTTCATCTGTCTTTGTCAGGGGGAGGGTGATCTGTCAGGCTCTCCGGCCTGTGGACATCCCTAGGCGTGAGATGAACTTTCTGATAAGCTGTTAACAATGTTGTTACACGTTAATGATCCCCACACACACTCTCACCAAGCTGCGATGATGTATGACTTCTGTCACAGCTCAGACTATGTTTCGCAGAAACACACACGCACGCACACACACACACACCACACACACACACACACACACACACACACACACACACACAGAGCTTGGACCAGAAACCTCCAACATTCTGACTGCCCCAGACACCTTGGCTGATGTTCACATTGCTTTCCCCTCTCCCGCCTCATGTAACAGTTGCCCTTGAGCATAAGCCCAAATGGTTTACATTTTATGACATTTTCCTCTCTCTTGCACAGTAAAGATTCACAGACAGCACAAATCATCAGATCCAACAAGCCTCTGCAGCAAAAACGTCATATTTTCAGACAGCCTCGGGAGACATTGCACACGTCTACATCAGACTACATCACATTTGATCTATGTATCTGCATGATCTATAGTCTACATTGAGACATGAGATAACATATATGCAGTACATACTGTGTCTCTTTTGACTCATGCATGGCTGCATTGGATATGTGCAAAATGACATCTATCTATCTATCTATCTGTCTGTCTGTCTATTTATCTACCAATTATCTATCTATCTATCTATCTATCTATCTATCTATCTATCTATCTATCTATCTATCTCTCTCTCTCTCTCTCACACACACACACACACACCCACACTCTCTCACTCTCTCTCTCTCTCTCACACACACACACACACACACACTTCTCTGCTACATCATCACTCCTCATTGTCTATTAAAAGGCTTCTCTTTTTACTCAGTGGGCTCACAGTCTGACACTGCCTCCGATGCATGTATGTGTGTGTGTGTGTGTGTGTGTGTGTGTGTGTGTGGTGTGTGTGTGTGTGTGTGTGTGTGTGCCAAAGCAGCGTTGCACTGCAGCAATGCGGCTCCATGTGGCTCCATGCGCCTCTACGGGGCAGTGAACAATGTCCCGGGTGAATGACGAGGCCATGGCGCGGGTCCCATTCCCCAGCCCCGAGTCTGTCACCTCTGTCCTTTAACTGGGGCCACGGCAGGGTGAATGTCAGAAGTGTCAGATGGAGGTGGCTTACGGAATTTTTCAAGGGGGAAGGGTGGGGGGTTGTGGGGTTTCATGTGAAAAAGTTGATTGGTTGGCTGGCTGGGTACGGGTAATTAGATTGTTAGGCTAATTACTGTAAGACTGTAAGACTGTTAGGAATACATAACAGAAATACACACACACATACACAAAAACACAGACACTCACACACAGGCACCCAGATAAGTGTTCACTGAAGTGCACTGCAACAGTCTTTACAGACAATATACAATCAACAGTCATTTACAGTCAATTGGCATACAGACAAATTACTTATGCATACTCACTCATAAAAAATGTACATGGGCACACACACACACACACACACACACACACAAACTTATTCACACAAAAAATATACATAATGTATTTAAAGAACCACCCCCCCACACACACACACAAACACACACGCGTACAGATGTAGTGGCTCGAGTTTCACTTTTTCCACTGTAAGGGAGCAGGGCGAGTCGTAATTCACCGACGTCAGCGCGTGGACAGCCCAGTGGATGGATGACCAGGATCAAAAGACCACATAGGAGAACCCCAGCTGCTGAGAGATGGCCTCTGATAACTCCTTCACAGGCTATATAGAGCCGTAATGGCCGCTGATTCCATTCTCGTAATTTCTTCACAGGCTATATAGAGCCGTAATGGTTGCCAATTCCATCCTGGTCACTTTGCGCACAGTAAATATAGCAATGTGCACACGGGCCACCTGTTCCATTCTACTTCAGCTTCTTCACAGCGTACATCGGCCCATAATGGCTTTCGGTTCGTTCTGATAATTTCTTCACACTCTGTGTTAAAAATAATAAAAAGTTCATTCTTGCAATTGCTTGACAGTCTATAGAATGTAAAAGAGACACATTGAGGCCCACCGTAAATTTTGGTGACTCCTTAACAGTCTATATAAAGATATTATTGAGTCATCCACTTCTGCTGTTAATTCCTTAACAGTCTATATAGAATAGTCACAGCAGTGCGCTGGCTTGGATGACCTCTTCCGAGACATGGGGCTGTGCATCGACACCCTGGGCCGCAGGTGATAATTCCCTGACACTGGACGTGTGCTGGAGGAGGCAGCCGTAGCTTTGAGAAACCGTTCACTGCCGGCACACAGAAGGAGGATAACATAACCTTTCTATTAAGTGAGAACACGCTATAATGTCATCTGCAGACAGAGGTGTGTGTGTGTGTGTGTGTGTTGTGTGTGCTGTGTGTGTTTGTGTGTGTGTATGTGTGTGTGTGTGTGTGTGTGTGTGTGTGTATTTGTGTGTGTGCAGTGTGTGTGTGTTTGTGTTGTGTGTGTGTGTGCTGTGTGTGTGTGTGTGTGTGTGTGTGTGTATGTGTGTGTGTGTATGTTTTGTCACTAACTGATGAAATGTGTGAAGGTGTCCTTTTATTTCATTTTTGTGTGTGTTGTATGTAGCTGTGAAAGATGCCTTTGTGTGTAAATGGCCCATGCAAAGGAGTGTGTGTGTGTGTGTGTGAGAGAGAGAGAGAGAGAGAGAAAGTGAGTGATTTGCTGATATAAAGATAAAGAGAGGGAATGTCTCTCTCTCTGTCTATCTCTCTGTGTCTCTCTCCCTCTCCCTCTGTGTGTGTGTGTGTGTGTGTGTGTCTGTGTGTGTGTGTTTGAGAGTGAGTGTGTGTGGAAGAATATTGATTTGTTGATAGAAATAAAAAGGGAGGGAACTCTCTCTCTCTCTCTCCCTCTCTCCATGTGTTTGTGTGTGTGTGTGTGTGTGTGTGTGTGTGTGTGTGTGTGCTAGCTCTCTGCATATGATGTGTTGACGGTGTGAGGTGGCCTGGGTTTAGGGGGCATGTTTTCCCAGCTGCTGAGAGGGAAAGCCCTGTCCCCCATGACCACTGTTTCTCCAGCTGTGCCTATATCAGAACCACACACACACACACACACGCGCATATACACACACATAAGGAGAGAGAAAGAGAGAGAGAGAGAGGGTGACAGAGAGACCATTCCATGAAAACACACACACACACACATATATATATAAACAAAGATCCATGAGAACTCACACATGCTCACACACTCCTCCCAAAATTACAATCTTAAATCTCACATATTCTGCCAGCTGAGTGGAATGGTCTTTTTAAAATGAAATGAAAGGTAAGAGGTAAAGGGAAGACAAAATTCTCATGTCTTGGTGTGTGTGTGTGTGTGTGTGTGTGTGTGTGTGTGTGTATGTGTGTGTGTGTGTGGAGAGAGAAGGAGTGATTGGGCTAACTTCCATGTCACTCACTGATTCTGCAGAGAGGAAGTGAGGCTGCAGGATGTGAGGAATGTTATTATTTACACATGCGTGCTGAGGTGATGACACATCTCTTCTCACTGCACCTACGCACAGGCCGTAATCTGTCAATGAACATGCCACACACACACACACACACACTTACACTCACATACATGATGACTGATATAAGTGCACAAACTCACTCGACACACAAGTATTTCGCAAATAGATGAAACTAACGTTCACTTGAAATAAATGTTCTCATTATGGAAGTCATGTATGGTGCCTAGCACTTTCCAGCCTTTGCGTACAGTTCTGTGGCACGTTTGCTATTTGTGTAGAGATGGTCTTGAGGGGCGTGAAGGATGGGGGACGAAGGCCGGTCATGTACTCCTTAGAGGGTTTCAAGTCTGTTAGCGTGGACAGTCCCAGTTGGTCAGGAATATCTGTCAGTGCTGCTATTACAATCCTTTCTGACAGCCTGAAGGGGGTGTGTGTGTGTGTGTGTGTGTGTGTGTGTGTGTACTCGCGCGCAAGTGACCTTGGAACCAGAACTGAATACTACCCTATAAGTACCCCCATCCCCTTCGATAGTCAACCCCCCCAACCCCCACCCCAAACACACACACACACAAGAAATCCACACATTGTCCACCTGCCCTTGTCCACCCATCACTGTCTCTTTTTTTCACTCACATATGCATGCGTGCACACACACACACACACACCACACACACACACATTGGTATATCTGTTCATTTAGGGGACAGATTCTTTATGGGTACTGGGACAGATTCTTAATAGGATCTGTGATGCGCAGTGATAGATAACTTCATGCAACACTGTTGTCCAGGTGATTATCCCTTAGCGGAGAATCATACTGTCATGCCAACGCCAACACCGGGGTTCGGTGTCGCTCCAGACTGCGGATTCCTCTGACCCCCTCTCCACATGGTACAATGTGCTAATGCAACAATGGCCTGTCTTGTCGAGTGGCCATGAGTGATAATGTCTATGGGCGCTGATGAGGAGCAAAGGGTTTGGTGCTAATTTTGCCCATTCAACAAAGGAACCTTGTGATCTATTAGGGTGTTAGGCCTTGGAGGGGGTGTTGGGAGCCTAGTCGTGGGTGGGCCGGGGAGGGGGGTGGGGGGGGGGGGGGGGGTTGGGGGTTGGTTTGGGGGGAGTGAGCCGGTGAGGAAGCCCATTTTGAATTATCTCTGTGATAATTCAAAGACGGCGTGTGGTCCCTCACTGCGGAGAGGTCAAGGTGACACAAGGAGGCCTTGCTAGGGGGGGTTATCTGAAACAGGCACAGCGTAGATAGTCTCTGGAACAACATCATTTGTGCCTCCTGTGTTATCCTGCCGTGTTACCTATTGCTGAATATTTCTATCTTTTGGTGTTAATATTTTTTGTATTTTTTCCACTATTGTGTCCTGATTATTTTTGGAAAGGGTGTGTTAGAAGAAAAAGGCAAAATAGAAAAGGGACAAAAGAAGACAACTGTGGATGCACCGATTCGATATTTGGATCGGATATCAGTCCCGATATTGACAAAATACTTGGAATTCACCCGATGCATGGGCCAATCTGCTCCTTTTAATTTAAATGACCATGACCACAACAAAGACAGCAATAACTCTGTACGCTAGGCTACCATGCATGAATACTGCAAGTAGGCTACAAAGAATTTACAAGCTTCAGCTGTGCTATGTGCAAATGTAAAGTGTAGATGTATGAAATTAAGTTTGTTTGAGCTACTGCAGGTTTAAATAAACAATCAACAATGTTTAAATCTGGACTATCCAGTTAGCATAGCATACTATCCAGCTAGCTCACTTTCTTATCAGTCCTGTAAATTTACTCACTGAAATCATTATTAAGAACTCTGCACATATCTGTTATAATCCAATAACGATTATCTCAGAGTTTATGTTTAATAAGTTTATGAATATTTATTTTCCCTGATGCCCTAGAAAACCGGTATCGGATACTGACCAATGTGCAAAACCCAGAAATCGAAATCGGTTTCTCGGAATCAACAAAGCAGGATAGGTGCATCGCTAAAGACAACCAAAATAAATAAAATGAATAGAATAAGATTAGGAGAGGCAACAGACAAGGTGGCTTAGAAAGAAAGATAGGGGACAGCAGATCCCATAAAAGGAGGCCAAAGTATGTGAGTGTGTGTTTGTGGGTGAAGCAAGTCATGGTGTGTGTGTATATATATGCATGGTGTGTGTGTGTGTGTGTGTGTGTGTGTGTGTGTGTGTGTGTGTGTGTGTGTATGTGTTGAGGGGTTGAGAGGTGGACAGTGACAGCTCTGACAGCTCCAGGCTCTCGCAGTCTTCCAGGCCTTGGGTTAAATTTAACCAAGGGGGGATTGGATGTGCACTTGGAGACGAGTAACCATGAGCTGAGGAGCTGAGGACTAGCAGGGAGCAAGGGAGGAGGAAGGGAGAAGGAGGAGTGATGGGGGTGGAGGGGCAGGTGGCTCTCTCTCATGGGGAAATTTTCTGAGAGGGTGAGAGAGACAGCATGAGAAAGAGAGGGGGAGAGAGAGAGGGAGATGGCTGGGATTTTGAGTCTGGAGAAAGTGATGAGCTCTCCACTTGTTGGTCCTGTCCAAGCCTGGCGCAGTTGTGTCTATCACACAAGGGTGTTGGCACCTTAGGGCATAGTCTCAAAGGTCTCACGTCCTTTTAGATTTCACCATGTCCCCAGGTCTGAAGGACTGTGCCACCAGTCTTACCCCCGCCCATAACCCCCCCCCCCCCCCCACACACACACACACACACACACACTGTACCCCCCCAAACCCATCCAAGACCTACAACACCCTTCACTTACCCCCTCTCCCAACCACCTCACCTCCCTGTCCCCAGCATAGTGTATGCTGTCCCTCGTGCAGCTGTCACATAAATCACATAGTGCACACACAACAGGGAGGCTAGCTGTCTCACACGATAAGTGGGTGTCTTAGTGACTTCAAGTTTTTATTTTTTCTTCCTCCAGTATGGGAACAGAGTGAGGAGGTTCCCATCTAAAGGTTTTAAGGCGCTAATAAGTGTGGGCAGTCACTATTTCGATTACGTTTTTCAACAAAGCAGCCCCTGACAAAATTAGCAGTGGCTGGGACCACTATGGCATAACTTCCAAGCAATGGCTCTTGCTTGTGAGTTGTCTGAGCAATATTAGTCAACACCATGATGGTAAGCTAATAGTCCAGGGGAAAAGGCCAAAGTCTTTCCTGAGCCAAGGTTCCACTTGTGTATTAGTGGCTGGAGGAAAACTCTCCATTATCTAGTCAAGAAAGACTCAGAAAAAGCCTCAAGACATCCAGTAGACACCACCAGGCCAACTCTGTGGTAATGTAGATGACACCAAGTCTGTCTAAGAACCTGTTGATCCTCGAAAGTAATCCCTTAAACTAAAAAAAAGTGAATCGGATCACAACAATTACCATTATGATTTATGAAGACAGATGATGATTAGTTATGACAAACAGTGCTGTGACATCTCCATTCCCACACAAACTCGATCAGCATTTCCCATCGGGGGGTTAGCGCACAAGCATCCACACTGAAAGGCCCCTGGATGAGCCTCTATGTTTGACCACTAGGTCGTAAAAGTGGCTCTCAGCCCCAGTTCAACGTGGCAGACGGCCTGCTCACTGTTGGCCTCTGGGCACGAGAGGTTGGCACAAACAACACTGAGATTCTGGTCCAGTCCAGTCTTGGCAGAGAGACCAGGTCTCGTGTGGATTCTCTGAAAGTCCGGGGATAGGTAATGCCTCATTAAACTTGATCAGCAGAGCCACAGGGAAAAAAAAACTATTCACAGCCGTGGTTAACTTTATCTTGTTTTAATTTCTATGAATAAATGCACTCTGGGCTTAAATTTAGGGTGACGTCTGACTTATGTACCTATTTCACACAATACTTGTGTTACATTTCACTGTGAAGTCATTAATTATACTTTTTCTCAAATTCTTTTAAAATAAAGGCACCACACTTTAATAACCATGTAATGCATGTATGAAGTAGTAAGTTTCTCACACTCCTAAGAACATACTCATAATAATCTTTAAATACACTCATTAATGACGGTGGCAAAAGTGGTAAGAGGCAGATTTTGTGTCCATTCAATCCCAGACTAAACCCATGTGTGACATCATTGAAATGTGAAATTACTTTTTTTTTCTCTCTCTCTCCTCTCCTGAGGCACACAGCCAATGTTAACATAAAATTGAGATATTTTTTTGTAAACGGTCTCTACATAGAGACACAGAAACAATGCACATGTTGTCCGTAGAAGTGTACTCGTTGCGTTGATTTGGATTTGGATTTGTCTTAGTCGTATTTTCACACTGCTATCGAATGGCCTGGCGGGGTCTTGTGTGGAGCTCTCCGCTCCTCGCCAGCGTGGCCACAAGATTAGGCCCCAGCTGTCCGACTGAACCTTATCGTGCTTCCATATTCCGGTTTCTCGGAGAACGGGATAACCTTTCCGTCCCTGGAGGACGACTAAGAGCGGCTGGGACCACCTGACACCGGATCACCCCTCCGGAATCCTGGGAATGGCGCTGTCTGTTCAATGGGACCTATGCAGTCCGGGGAGGGGGAACTGTGGCATCCCTGAATTGTGTTTATTTGTTGGCACCCTGTAGTGAAAACCTTCCCATCAACTGCATATTAATCTTGTCAGCAAATTTCCAAGTGTTTCTTTTTTTATTTTTTTTTTCCCCTCCCCTCTCCCTCCTCCTTTGCGTCAAAAGCTGCCCGGCTGCCACCACCAGATGAATTTACGACCCTCTCTGTTGCCCCAGCTGAGCGAACATCACCCTCTCTTACTCTCCTCCTCTCTCATCAACCCGTCTCTTCCCTCTTTCATCTGATGCCCTCTGCCCACACACACACACACACACACAGACTTACACACACAGATACACTTTCACACAGACAAGTAAAGGGACATAGTGCCTACACCCTATACATGAATGTAGAAACACAGACACACACACACACACACATACACACACACACACACAAAGTGCCTTCACTCGACACATGTACACATACACAGACACACATGCTAAGAGCTGCGTGCTTAACCGCATAGCCCTCGTCTTGGGTGACGCGTAGCCATCATGGCAGAGGCCACTAAAAAGCAGGAGTGATGAAAAACGTCCCAGTCCTGCTGAGAAGCCATCTTCTGTTTCACACCCTGGGACAATTTATGGGCCCTGTACCGGTCACTGCCGCGGCCTGTCTGTCTGACTCCCCCGCTGTGCCTGTCGCCCAGCACCACCCAGTGTGCCCTCTACCTCTCTCTTTCCTTCTCTCTCTATACTGTATAATTTTTCACCACTTTCATTCATTCATTGATTTTTTCCTTCATCAGTTTCTCTCAATCTCATCTTTCTTGTCTCCTTTGCTCAAACAATTCCTAAATCTCTTCCTGCAGTAGCTGCTAAATCTTACACAAGTGTTCAGAGCAAGCTGAGAGTAATAGCTCTTCATATGCTTTTGCTGTCGTTTCGTATCAAATTATTGCTCTGAGAATGTGTGTGGTTTACAGATTCTGGTCAAACAAATGTGGCAGGAGGGCTTGCGGAGAGCTGGGGTTTTCGTGGCCCACTGAGATCCGCACACACAAGTTCTTGCAAGTGTGCAAGAAGAAGATAAGTGGTAAGGCAGCATATAGTAAACAACCACAAACACCATGACAGGATTAGCAAAAAACATCTGAAGTCAACTTAACCAACAGAGAGCAAAGATAGTGAGGATTACAAAGTCTGGCTAGTTAACTGTCTGTCAGATTGTGCACATGGTTTAGGTCAGGACTAAGAGCTTTTACGAGCCACAGACAGAAAACCTACCAAATAAGTTTGCTTTGATCATGGCCAATAACCAACTGATGGCAGACAGATGAGGGTGGAGATACGGATAGGTGTGGGTGGAGATACAGAAGGTGTGTGTGTGTGTGTGTGTGTGTGAGCGTGTGTGTGTCAGAGTGGGGTGGGGTGGGGGGGTGCACAGTTGACCCATGCTTTCCCAGCTGGGGGTACACAAAAGCTTGGAGGTCACTTTCCACTGTAATGTACACCCACTGGGGGATGGTATGAGGGATACTGACATGTGCCCCCTGGGTGTCCCAAATGTCAGCCAAGGGTCTTGGTCAGTCCTGTTGCCCCCTCCAAACCCCCAGTGCTCAAAGCACCATCAATGACACCACCAAATTCTGTCAATCATTCACCATGTAGACCTCCCCATCCAATCGTCTCCCAACTAACACCCTCACCCCTTGTCTTAATGTTAGAACACACCAACCACAGCCACACCCATCCTCCAGATTAGATGTACTGAGTTGCTGAAATATGGGAACGGGATACGGGGCTATCAGTGTGTCACGGCCATGCAGAGCAGCCGTTGTCATTAGCAAAGCATCAGTCCTGACAACTGGGGGGGGGGGGGGTCTGCGTCACTCGCAGTGGAACAACAATGCTGTGGATCACAGCCGTAAATTAGGGTTTGTGGGCATCAAGCTGTCCTCGCTGTTCTCAGGTAGAAGGTCTGAGCGTGGTTAACCCTGTCAAGTTTGAGGCAACCATAACTCATGCCGGGATGGGTTATGACATGAATAACAGCCGGCAATTAGGACAGGGAAGAGGGAAGTCTTTCCTGGCTCTCTTCCCTTCCTCTCTGTTATGACTGTCCACCATCTCTCTTTCTCTCTTCTCATTCTCTCCATATCCCTTTCTCTGGTATTTTTGGGTCTCTTATCTCGATCTCCAAGCCAGCCCTTCTATCATGACCACCTCCCTGAGGAGCTATCAAACATTTTTTGGCTTGTCTCTCCTAGTCATCATTGTTTTGGAGATTCTATCACTCATTCCCCCATCTCTCTCTCTCTCTCTTCTGTCTTCTGCTGCTCCCTTCTCCTCCTCCTATTTTTTATTATTTTTCAGTTTTTTAGTTTTTTTTTTTAAACTGAGATGGTGAATGTATCTGTTGCCTAAGCCTCTGAGGTGATGAAAGAGATACTCTTACCCAACCTAGGAAAAATTTGCCACAAGTGGGAACACAGACAGGGGAGTCGGGAGTGGGGTCGGTGTCACACACACATTTTATTTTTACAATGCGGACACACGACGCTATCACACGATATGGCCCCGTCGTAACTCATATTTCGCACAGGCAATGTGTGAGGCAGCTCTAGAATGAGGCCCCCTGCTGGCTTTGTGGCAGTCTGCCCGGATTGGGCCCACCATGAAGAGAGAGAGAGAGAGAGTGAGTGAGACAGAGAGAAAGAGAAAGAGAGAGAGAGAGAGAGAGAGAGAGAGAGAGAGAGAGAAGGTCTTGCCTCATTGGGTCACAGTTCGTTCCGCCTGCAGAGAAGAAAACAGAAAAAGAGAGAGAGAGAAAGAGAGAGAGAAAGATGGAGGGTGTGGAGGGAAGAATAAGAGAAAGAGGGAAAAAGAAAGAGAGAGCAGGATAGGCAGAAGAAAAAGATAGAATTTCAGAAAGAAAAGTGACAAATGAAAGAGAAGGGAGGTAAAGAACACGACACAGAAGAAAGAAAGAAAGAAAGAAAGAAAGAAAGAAAGAAGGAAAGAAAGGAAGAGAGTGTGGGAGACGCTGTTAACTCTCTCATCACTGCAGACCACCACACGCCCCGTCGGTCTCACGTGGAGTCATATTCTCCCTTTCATAAGTCATCCGGCAAAACCCCTGAGTGGCATTGAGCCCTGTGCCGCCATCACAGAGGAGCTTTAAAAGCAGAGAAATTAAATACTTCAAACGTCTAAAATAAACCCAGCGCTCAATAGACCTTAACTGTGGCGTGATGAATGATGGAGAGCTACACTATTCATTCACTCAAAATAGATTTATTATTTTTATTCAAATGGGTAGCTGTGCTTGAGGTAGGGCAACTGATGTGTGGGAGATTCAGTGTAGTTGAGATAGATTTATAGTTCCTGTGGTGCACACGCCTGCTAAAAGTACACTTGAGAAGTTGAAAACGATACTGTTTAATATCAATAAGGGAATGAAAGAGAGAGAGAGAGAGAGAGAGAGAGAGAAAGAAAAGAAAAAGAAAATCTTACTCATCCAATGACCTCACACATTGAGCTTATAATTCTAACAGCTGAAAAGACTTCTCGCTCTTGCTTTTTTTTCTTACAAGCTCTGATAAAACAACCAAAGAGGATTTGAAAGAGATTACATTATCGTCTCCACCTATCCCTCCCTCACTAACTTCGTCCATCTTTCCATCTCTTTCACTTTATCAATCTTTCCTGTGGGCCTCAAGTTAGTCCCAAGAGGGAAGTACTTATATCTTCCATTCTTTCCACCTCTCTCCTTCCCTACTTCCATCTACCACATTTCTTTCAACCTATCACTACATCAGGAGAGCAGGACTGACCCAGAGAGAGAGGGAGAGAGAGAGAGAGAGAGAGAGAGAGAGAGAGAGAGAATCTGGCTGGGGTCAGAGCTGGATATGGTCCAAGGTGAGCTGCTATCAGGGGAGTCTGTTATCTGTAACGCATGAAGGTGTTAAGCAGAGATCTGTCAGAGAGAGTGTGCCTGAGGGAAGAGAGCAAAAGATGTGTGTGTGTGTGTTTGTGTGTATGTGTCTCTCTCTCGCTTTCTCTCTCTCTCTCTTGCCACTTTCGGATTCTCTTTTTTTGCCTACGAAAGTTCCTTTCCCAATAAAAATGACTCTGGAATACTTAGTGGTAAGGACCATTCGAATTCTCTAAATGCTAAGTGAAGGTGCTTCGATGCTTCCTTTCAAGGAAGTTTCAAGTTTCACTCCTCAGTTTAAAATTACCCAAAGATGACAAAACACAAATACACACACACACACACAGGTCAGGTCTGCATTAGTGCTCACGATCTGACCTTCCATGCCAGATTCTGTGACATGAAGCAACTCTCACTTGAAAGGGAAGAACTGAGAAGTGTGTGTGTGTGTTTGTTAGGGGATCTTTAACTTAATTAAACACTAATATGAAGCAGTCAGTCTGCCTTTGTTCTGCTGTGGTGTGTGTGTGTGTGTGTGTGTTAGGCGGTGTATTTGTGATGGATCCAGACCTCCAGCCTAACATCCACCCAGAGTCGGGAAGCCGAGCCCCAGTGGAGGAGCTATTAGCGGGGCAGAGATTAAACTGAGCCCTGGGGCTCTGGAGCTCCAGAGAGGGAGAGAGACAGGGGGCCATGACTCTATGTCTGAGCCCGAGGTGTGATCACTGACAGCGGGATTAGAGGCGGCTCACCACCCCATTTCCCCACCGCTGACAGACGGAAGGGACTACAGAGGGGTGCGAACCCCCAATTCATCTTGCCCTCAACCTCTCGTGCAGTCACACACATGCATACACTCTCCCTTTCACAAACAAACATCCATACACACACACACACACACACACACACACACACGTGTACACTTGCTAGATTACACACTATGCAAATGAACTATTGTGTCAGAAAACATGTTTCATGCTTTTACTGTAAATGTGAACTGTTGTACTGTTGTATTTTTTTTCAGTGATTACAACATGTTATTTCTCCAGCACATGTGGGCCTAACGTTGAAAATAACCACCTCTAAAAAATAAACTAATAGCAAATTATCTGTAGGGTAAATGAGACTGAACGTTTGAACTGATATTTGCAATGATGTGGCAAAGACAGATGAGGAGATGTGTGCTGAGCAAGAGAGTGAGGGGATACCATTGCAGTGAAAAGACAATGTGCAACTAATCACTGCATGTACTGAATGACAGACAGGCTAGGTTACTTTGAGGGTGGTCAGACTAATAGGCAAGTGTGTGTGTGTGTGTGTGTGTGTGTGTGTGTATGTGTGTGTTCCTTCATGACTTTGTTCTCCTCTCTCTCTCTTTCTGTCTCTCTGTGTGTGGAGAGGCTTGAAAGCAAGTGATCAGATTCAGACATCAGTTGTTCATCAACATGGGCTACTCTGGCACATTAGGGACATATGTTAGTTCTTCAACATCCTCCCTTCAACCTCCTCACCCACTCCAGGGAAAAAAAAACTTTTTTTTTACACACTTCACCCAATTTAGCTTCTTAGTGTGGAGTGTTTCACGTGGTTTCCTGCTCATTTGTCCACAGGGCAGACATACAAATGCACATCTTTAAAAGTGGACTGTGTGGCTGAGACTACTTCACAGACATTTTTGCAATACTTGTCCATTCCCTCTGATTGAGGCATGTTTCCTCAGCTTTGAATCCTCTGACAGACCAAACATTTCATCTGATTAGCCTCTCACCTCAGTCCCAGTTATGTGTGTGTGTGTGTGTGTGTGTGTGTTTACCAGACCTCCTGTACCACAGCTAAGTATGCTGATAATTGGTCCAGTGTTTGAATGTGTCAATGACGTTTAACATAACAGGAGTGTAACAGCTTGAAGTTAAAAAGCAGTTTCTAATTGGCTGTTTAAGAGAATGTGTGTGTTTGACCAAAACAGACTTAACTGAAAACGAAAACAAGACGAAGGGGCCACAGAAAACAAACTGTCACTGAGAATGACTAATTAGAGCCTGTTGTGGAGTGTTTTCTGTTTCTCAATGGGAGTTTAGGGGCCCAAAAACACCTGCATCTAAACCCACATGCCCAAAGGTAACACCACATAGTAACCTCAAACTACCACTCCCCCAACACACACACACACACACACACATACAAAAGATAAATAGGCTACCATTAAAACACTTAATGCTAGCCTGGCCTTGCCTTCCTAGCACTTCCGCTTGATTATCATCTCCCTACAGTGCTAGTCTGGATTTGATCCCATTGAGCTTGTTGTCTCAGGAGGCATTTTAACCTGTCCAACTAGTGAACAGAGGGAGGACTTGTAAATGCAGAGCTAGAATGCTATCAGTTAAGGTAAGCTATCAGTCAAGGGCTGATCCAATCTTTGTAAACTTAAACACCTCAAGTAAGCAATCGAATCTCACTACCGCATGTCCAGACCCTCTGTATGAAAATAAAGTGCAGAACGAGAGTCTTGTTTTATTACCAGGCTAGGGAAATGCCGTTAGAGAGTTTTCTTTAGCGAAGGATGTAAATGAGCCAAGACCCAAGTCCTCAGCATGTAATATGGCTATTGAACACTGGAAGAAACCAGTGGTGAGACTGCTGCCAAAACTGTCTTCCCATAATAATACAAAGACATACACTGTTGTGTTTATTTTAGATTAGGTCAATTTCATAGGTCATCTCTGAGTAATGTTCCAGAACATGTAATAATTGACCATTTCATGACACAAAAAAGGTCTTTCTATTTTAAGGCAAAAAAGTACACTCTCTACAAAGCAGTCCAAAAATAATTGAGTTCACGACTTGACTGGCACACAAGTGAGGGTCAGCGTTCTGTTGTGATCTATTTTCTTCATGTTTCTGAGCCTCCAGACGACTGTTATGAAGCGGCTTCTCACACAGGATATTGGGCTGTCTGTCAGCGGGGAGTTCAACTTGTCAGGCTCATGTGTCAACACCTGCCCGTCGCCAGGGTGACATCGCCACGGGGAAACAACGCGCCTTAACATCCAGCGTACCCTGCGAAAGTATTGGTGGGGTAAAACCCCTGACTCCAGGCTGCGGAGCCCCTGATTGATTATTTGTGAGGAAAGTCTGACTTTTATTGTTTATGTCTCAGGGATGGAGGCAGAAAACAAGCTCCGACTCGAGTCTGGCTCAGGGTTTTTAACAGACGTCTTTTGTGTTGCCTGGCCAGCGCAGTAGGGCAGCCCTCAGTCTGTCTGTCTCTCTCTCTCACTCTCTCTCTCTCTCTCTTTCTGGGGGGGGGACAATTTCACTCGTGCTTGGGGACTACTTTAATATCACTGATTGACTGACTGCTGGTCTTGTTTGCAACTTTCACACTGAACTTACCATTTGTGATACCCACCCAGACCCCCACCACACACTACTTAGGAAGGAACTTTATATAGAATCTCTATGACACATACAAATCAAATAACTGAAGTATATACTGTACATACAACAAGACTGTTTAAGACTGTTGTTTTATTTATATTGTATAGGCTACCTCTTATGCTCCTACCTGTTATTAGTCCTTAAGTCAGGCAGGTCAGTGAATGAAAGAAAATTCTTTTTCCTGTCTTATTTTATAGCTACTTACAGCATTGGCACTACAGTAATGGCAATGTTTGGCTGGTTCTGGGATTTACGTAGGATTTACTCTGTACACGCAACAACATTGCAACATGACTATGCAGGCCTGGTGCTGGACGGTATCGGCCTCTTCCCGTATAGAGCTGCTCTGCTCCTCTGTGATTTTGTGGATTAGACAGCCCTCCCTCCTCTAAGCCCCCTCCTCCTGTCACACAGATTTATGATCCGTCCTATTTAGATAATGATGTAGATCAAACCATTTGGGAAAAACAAACATGTATTTCATTCCTCGCGCTATTTTAAACACACATCGTAAATTTATTAATTTCTTAGCAAACTTTTTTCCCTTTTTTTCTTTCTTTCTTTCTTTCTTCCTTTCTTTCTTTCTGCTTTCTTAAAAAAAACTGTGCCACCCACTAACTCCACCACAAAATGGTTTTAGAACAAATCTTAACAGGAACAACCCCTAACCAATTCATATTTTTCTTTTTTTTCTTTCTTTTTCTTCCTGTTTCTTTTAATTGCAGTCGAGAAGCATAGTGGCATTATTGTTTGGGCACGGGTAAACAGACCTGAATGCACTGTAAAGCAGACTGCAGGCTAAACAGGCCTCTCTGAGGGAGGGATTGAATGTCTGTTTATGGGCAGCAATATGAAGCGCAGAGCTCCAAAGTGACCAGTTACATCAGCTGCACGCATTTCTAGGGAGAGGGAGGTTTGAAGAGAGAGAATTTGTGTGTGTGTGTGTGTGTGTGTGTGTGTATGCATGTGTGTGTGTGTCTGTGTGTGTGACCTTCCCTGAGTCCTGAATAAATCCTAATTGATTTATTGTGTGTTTGTATGTGTGTGTGTGGAATAAAAGAAAATGTTCCAGAGATGTAGACTCACACAAGGAATGAGAGACTAGGAGAGTGAGATACAGAGAGCGAGAGACAGATAGATAGAGCAGAAGAGAAGGAGTGAATCCCAATGTCATGAAGAGGAGGTAGTGTAATTTAGGGGCTGAGGGGAGCCCTGACTCTAGAGCTGCAGCAGTGGTGAGGGGTTGGGGTGATGGCAGTGGGGGATGATTGGTTTCCTGTGCCCTGATCTCTCCAGACCACTCTCATTAAAAACATGGCTCCCTCTTCCGCCCACATGACATGTTCCACACATGGGACAACCCCCCACCACACACAAACACATGCACACACACACACCTCACCTCAGCACATCCAACCAAACCTGCGCTTCACCCGGATAGCGTACAACTGCACAGCAAGTCACAAGACCCCCCAGAACATTCCAACATTCCAACATTGTCACGACAACCATTCACCATTCTGCTTGTTTTTTGTTTCATTGACCATGTATCATCCACACTATTTATTAACAGTCTTTCCCTTTGGCAGAGGAAATGGTTAAGTGTTATGGCTAGGGTTGTTTGACTACAGTCCCTTGAAGATGATGTATTTCTCAGCACTTGCTATTCCATTATCCTACATATGCATTTATACAAGTTAGGCTGTTCAGTGTCCTTGACGACAAGTCAAAAGGGGGCATTGTCCATAATTCTGTCACCTCATTGCTTGGGTGCTGACTAAACACTTACAGGCTCTCACACCTCAGGACCCCATTACCATGGTTACTGGGTCCTAAAAAGTCTCCTGTGCTGATTAGCCTCCATGTTTTTTTTTAGGTGGAGGCCAGAGAATTGTCATGAGGTGTGTGTGAGGTCAACACATCAAAATCACACTCATAAAAATGAATTTTTGACTGTCTTTGCTCACACACACACACAGAAAAATTAAGTTTCGCTCACTCACATAAAAAATTATCTCTCTCTCTCTCTCTGACACACACACACACACACACACACACACACACACACACACACACACACACACACACAAGAGACCTAAGAGAGTTCAGCACCTGTGTCCAGCTGCCAACCACACCAACACAGCAGAATTATTTACTAGATTGCCTTTCCTTGGAGCAAAAGAAATTGAATTTCCATTTAAGCTGATGGCAGGTAGCAGGTGTCCATGATATATATACTGTGTAACTTTAGGGAACAAGATTATTCCAAGCCAATAAAGAGGTGTGTGTATTTACATGGAGAAAACAATAGCATACTGTTCTGTTGTTCACTTTAGGTAATTGTTTAGATATATATAGTTTGTTTTGTTTTATTTTGTTTTAGAAACAGGACTTGTTGATAGTCCAGTAGGCGTACTTTCTTTTGGCCATACACAAAACAGAAACTGAGTCCACTGGAATGGCCATGTGCAGTTTCGGGCCTCTCTATCTTAGATGAAATTAGTGCAACAGGTGTGAGGGGCTAATCCTGTGATGTGCTACTCCTAACCCCTCTTGGTTTGAACAGAAACATGAAATCAACAGGTGTCAGAGATTAAACCAAACTTCTGCAGGTGAAAAAATAAGAGAAAAAGAGGTTTATCTCTGAAGACTAACACACACACACACACACATACACACATGTATTCACACACACACGCACACATACACACACACAAACAGCAATCTTGTTTCAGTGTGGTTGAACCATCAGGGAGGCGTTCTTACTGTGATGTGTCAGACAGTGATGAAGTTTCTGACATCACTCAAATCCTCTGGCCCTTGGTGGAGGCGCTGTCCTTGGCGAGAGGTTGGCCCTGGGTTTAGAAAGTCAATGCTGCCACCCAGTGTTTACATGCAGTAAAACAGGCCGGTATGTGCGCTCATCTTTAAAAGTGGCATGTGTTGTCTTCTGGTTCACATTCTGCTATTGTTTCTCCGTCAGTTTAAATATTTAAAGCTAACCTAACCTAGTGCCATTAAAGCCTCATTCACACCGCAATTTGTGTGTTCGCGGTTTCAGTCCGTTTGCGTTTAGAATGCTAACAATGTTAACAGATTAGACCATGCACACAGCATCTCCTACGCTGCCCCCTTTAAAAAGAAGACTTATGTTCGTAGACGTGGCGAGCGCTGTATAATGCAGTCTCAAGACTTCTCAAAACGAGAGCTTGGGCTGTCGGTTCGGGCAGGAGACCGTTTCTGCTGTAAAAACACCGACGCACACACATCACGAATGGACAGCAACACTTAAGTAACGCGATCAGGCTAGCATCTATCCATTTTAATCAACGTGTGCTGTGTGGGTCTGTTTTGCTGGTATGACCTGATCAGGGTCAAACAGCAGAAAGAAAAAAACATTTCAAACATAGGATACAGAAATTCCCCAGATATCACTGAGCTTGCCCTCCATTCATAGTGAGGTTGGTTCAGGCCAGACTTGACCAATATGTCAAACAACACCTCTGTCTACTGCTCAAACCACGCAGCAGTGCCAGCACCTGACGTGTCTTTGAAGGACAACTAAGGGGAAAAGCAGCCAAAATGTGGAACCCTGATCAAATATGGGCAATGGAAAATACTCTCAGGTGAACACAATCACTATGTTGTCTGTATGAGGCAATAAAGAATGAATTCCACAGGACGTATCTATACTGAATTCAAACCTTGTTGTGAAGCGAATGTCCCAAATATTTCAGCCAGCACGTTATACGTCAGGTCGTCATGAAATCTCTCTGGCTTTGATCCTGAAGTCTGTTGTTATGTATGCTGCTGATCATGTGACATGTTAAAATTGCTGTGGTGTTTTATCTCACCCACTTGAGCTGCTGGTAAATTTCATGAGGGAGGGTAGTGGCCCGATCTCACAGTTTTTGATAGTTTGCTATTGGAGTCGGCATGTGTAGCCTTCTTTAAAGACTGAGTGCTTTCTGTAAAAGAGTTTTTCTTTCCAAGCCCATTCAATTAAAAAATCAAGCTGTCGTGACAAACACCACACTATTTTTTTTTTTTACAGTTTTCGTAAAGGAAAAGAAAATTTGCCCCCCACCCCTCCTCCTTTTTAGGAATTTTTAATCTTGGTAGGTGTGACGTTTATGGCTAAAAGAGCAAATGTTCCCCCATAAAAACTGTCATGCTTTTTATGGCCTTATAAATACACAGTTCATTTGTTTTCGAGTCGGCTGGGTGAGGCGCTGGACAGAAAGTCGAACAGAGGGGAGAAGGTGTTTGTGATGTGTAATCTCATTACCTCAAGGTCTCTGATGACGGCCGTATTAACGCGCCGCCGCCAGTGGTGTGTTTCATGTGGGTGTGAGTGAGTGCAGGTAAGTGTCAGGAGAGCTACAGTTCACGCGTTTCATTTTGAAGGCAAAGCATTCCTTTACAGAAACTAGGTGGGAGAGCTGTGAAGTAACAGCAGCGTGACCGACTTCAAGCCCCCGTTGCCGCTGCTAGCAACCTTCCAACTCACCCCAACCCTCAAGCCCACCCCACCCCCTATCCACACACACCCACACACGCTCTCCTGAAACCATGAAATACGGCCGTCACGTACACGCGGCCTAGTAACTGTAAATTCATTCTAAGTTACCAGCGTGTTAAAGTCTACCTGCATCCTGCCAGTAGGCCTACTACTGCCTTTGCTCTGCGCCCATGGAGAATAACCTTTGGAATAACATGGATGTGTGTGTGTGTGTGTGTGAGAGAGAGAGGGGTCCATATTTGAATGTACCTCCTTATTTCTCTGTGACAGCAGTTAAGGGAGGATACGAGAATAATTGGAACTCCTGCTTCCCACTCCATGACGCTGAGGCCTGAAACTGCCGGTGGTCCGACTCTGAGCCTCTGGCGACAGCTCTCGACACGGCCCTCAGAGTGAAACCCCTGGGTCTGAGTTACAGACACTCAAACACACACACACACACGACCTACCCACCCACCCACACACACACAAGTGAGGAAGTTATGTCCCCTGAGCTCTTGTACAGGAAAAGCTATAGTAAAAAGCATACATCACCACTTGTCTTTGCGTATTTGTGTAGATACGAGGGGGGAGAGATTAACAAGAACTAGACTAGAAAAATGTCAGTCATAAGGAAATATAGGTGTTCGAGTAGATGTATGTAGCTGTAGGTGTATAGGCCTAAAGGGACCTGCTGTACACATTCACCTACCTCAGGCAGAGACTGTTTTTGTATTTTATTACAAAGACTTTTGCAAAGGGCCACACAACACATATACAGTTAGTTGTAGTACAATTCAAGATATTTATGGTTTTTTTTTCAGCACTCCCCATATTACATATGAATACATGGCCAGGCTTCCAGCAGAAAAAAAAAAACATCTGTATTGTGGTGCTTGTAATGCACATTCAGAAAAATCGGTCCTTAGGAAATGTCCTGTCAGGTTAACAGTTTATTTCAATAACTCCACACAAAACTGTCATCCATAATGCCAACACAATGCAATAGTATGGTATGATGTGAATAACGATTGCATAAACTTTGAGCATTCATTCCTCTTGGTTGTAGAACACATTTTATGGAAATTTTCACATTATCATTTGTATCATACAAATACCATGGCATTTTGTTGGTGTTGGACCTGACAGTTTGTGTGGAATTGCCCATTTGTTTGTTTTTTGGTTTCTTCATGCAAGGGAAAGGATGGCTCGCTCTCTCTTCTTCCTCTTCCTCTTCTTCTCCTCAAAGTGGCCAGTGGCGTCGGCAAAGAACATCACATCCTCCTTGTTCTCGATCTCTCGCTGCAGGAACTGGAGTCCGGCGCTGTTGAACCCTAAAATGTCCTGTGATGGAAACACAAAGGGAAACATGAGGAGCTGATGCAGGAAAAACTTTAAAATTTTGATCAATAACTTAAATATAATCCACCATAAATATAAATGACAATATAAATATGTTCCTCCTGATATTTGTATTTACAATCTCATCGCTATTTGTATTTTTGTTTTAGTGATTCTTCTTGCAAACTGGTTCTTGTAAGAGTATCTGTATTTTCTATTATGGATCTGTTATTGAGCATTTGTTAACTGTATTGTATTGATTATATAGCTTATTACATTGTAATAAACCAAGTGCTATGTTAAAATATGGAATACTTGCTTAAATCTATCAACAAGTTTTAAAACCTACTGTCAAGTTAGTTGAAGTATGCACAATTACAGTGTAATAACAATACCAGTTTTCATCAAGTCTTATGTTTTAAATTTTCTTTTGGTGAGACAGTTTGTGGAATTCTACAAAAAGTCTTCCAAGCGAAGGAACAGGATCACTGACCCTGATTTCTTTCACTTTAGAGATGGTGTTGGTTCTTAGCTCATCAATCACAGACAACAGCATCTGATTACTAGTGATCTGCCCAAAATGGATC
>PYXC01001355.1:2270000-2290000 GCA_015244755.2 Tenualosa ilisha
GAGTAGGAAAGGAACTATTAAAACCACATTGTGTGATTTTTCAGGTTGCCTATTAACAAAAATATATTTTTTTCATTCACAAATATGACCACATTTAGCAATTATCTCCATCAAAAAAATCACAGTGTTCAGGTAGGGTTTGTATTCGCCATTTATATATACATATAGCCAATGCTGACTACCATGTTGTGCCGCCATCTTGAAACTACAGACCCTGGCAGGGGACAACCAGGTAAATACAGCTCCACTTTTTGCGTTTAGGTTCAGTGGCAGTGTGAGTGGAAGCTAAGTGCAAACTCACAGGGAGCTCACAGCAAGGGAGAATTGACCAAAAGTGCACCTATTTGAAGAGATGGATGATCATCCATGTTATTGTACATATGACGAGTACCATCCGTCGTCAAAAAAACGGAAAAGAAAGCAAAACAGAGAAAGAAACCGGCGACACTCCAGAGCATGAGTCAACATTGGAGTGGCTTTTCCCAAATGGAAGGACCTAATGAGGGAAAGGAACTTCCAACGTGATGCCAAGGTTGCCTGCTTTCTTCTCGACAGGTAATTCAAACAAACTAAATTGAAAGTTTTTATTTCCTCAAAGCTTAGTAAGCATGTTGATGTCGATGTAATGTCACCTGCAAGGCTGACATTACTAAATAACTGACATTACTAATATAACTAAACTAACCTTATCAACTGAGAAAATATTCACAGAAGCTGTGTTTCATTGACATCTCTCCACGTCTACGCTCTGCTCTCAGTTACCGAAGAAGGAAATGAGCACTGAGAAAAGGAACGGGCAAAGGAACCCTGTTCAACTGTTTGTGGTGTACCACCTCACCACTAGAGGGGAGGAAAATAAAATGACAATGTGGTTTTGAAACCTCCATATTGTTTCTTTCTCTAAACAAACACAAACATGGAGGTTTACTATGAGCGTTCTTATCCACATTTGCCACTTAACCACACATACTTAATCACCCTCACCACCATCTCCACCTACGTCCGATGTGCTTTACGGAAGGTGTTTGTCTTGGTGTTATGGTAGTTATGTACGCACGCACTGTGATGATATCAAGTTCGGAGGACTTCTCAGTTCTGTTTTGTGCTACTGAGACTTGTGATGAAGTCTGAGCTTGACAGTGTCACAGTGAATTATGGGAAAGCCTGGTACCTTGAGTGTGTCGACGTAGAAGACTTTGACGGTGCTGTCAAGCAGAGACACGGCCAGCAGTCGGTGATCAGGACTGAAGCGTACACACAGCACATCTTCATCCAGCTGCAGTGTGCGCGTGTGTTTCAGTGTCAACCTCCTACACACACACACAAAGGTCGGCTCAGCAAAACAGATCAGAAACCATGTAAATACAAAACCTTTTCTGTGAAACCTTTACTCAGTCAGCCACTAACCAAACTGAACTGACTGGGATTGGAATGGAATGAGATTGACATTAATCTCCTGATATTGACCGCCAACCTAAACAGCGTACAACTTCTGTTTTTACTTCAAAGACAGATAAAGGTTTTTCTCACTTTTGTCCAGACTGCTCATCCTTTATCAGCTCAAAGTCCCAGAATTTCACTGTCTTGTCTGCTCCTCCTGTCACGATGCCCCTCTGCGCGCACGCACACGCACGCGCGCGCACACACACACACACCACAGTGAGACAGAGAGAGTTGAAAGCCATATTATTGACCCTGTGCTGGCAACATGTAAGCCCAATCCCTGAGGTCTGGATAACTGAGTAACTAAAAAGGAGTAAAACATGGCTACATATAACTAATATATCACATGTAATGTACACTTATAAAACACAATTAAGTGATAAATGACACCACTTGTGCTAAGCTAACAAAACCACCTGTGTGTGAGTCAGTGCTCGAAGCGTACCTGGTCAGGTGCTAGGCACATGGACCAAAGAGCTCCATCATGGGCATTTGTTGTCTCCAGCAGACTACCTGAGGCCAGCTCAAATATCTGGAGTTTCCCAGTCTGAGAGAGAGAGGGACAGAGGGAGGGACGGATGGACGGACAGATAGATAGAGAGAGAGAGAGAGAGAGAATGAGAGGGGAGTAAGAGAGATGGAAGCACAGAAAGAGGAAGAAGGAAATATGGTGAGCGGAAGGGAAAGAGGCACACAGACATAGAGGTGCATGACATGATTAGGAGACGCCCAACAAAGTAGGAATACCAATTTCTACTTCATGGGTGACACTAGTACTCCTTGAAATGAAAAATGATGATTTCTGCCTAGTCATTTCCTGCCCAGGCATATAGTTCCTGCCTAATGATCCACCCCCAGGCGTACCTTGGAGCCCAAGATGATCTGTCTGTCTCCCGGGACGAAGAGGGAGGAGAGGGCGTACTCACAGGACATGGTACGGATTACCTGCAGGGTAGACCTGACACACAGAGCACAGGAGGACAAGGAGCAGTCAGAGATGAAGTGTTGATTACTCAAATACCACATCAAAGGCAATTTGCTGTGTGGCCTGTCTCTAGTCACTTGAAGGGTTAAAGTTGCTTTGATTGTGTCGTGCAGTTGTTTTGCCAATAAACTGCATTCCATTAACATAAACATTCTCTTGTTATTAAACAAAAATCTGACCTGATAGTCAGTTAATGGAGGCCCAACTAAACAGCGCATGCTGAGATGGCACCCAGATCTACAGATTTCTCTGAGCAAAGAGCGGTTTATTAGACACTCAAAATCTGTGGATGTGGGGGACACATGGGGGACTTGTAACAGGGATGTGACACCGTTACAAGTCGTTAACGAATCTACATCTCTTGGCCTTATCATCACTCCCACCTGTTCCACACCTTGACCGTCTCGCCCGAGGCTGAGAGGATGGCGGTGTTCTCTGAGCTGAAGGCGAGCGTGCGGGCGTCGGTGCGGTGGCCGCCCAGTGTCAGGCGTGAGGTCTTGGTGCCGGCGGGCACCGCGTCGCTGGGCCGAAGCGAGTATGTTTCCACCGTGTTGTTCTGCAGCAGCAGTGCTAGCCTGAGGTCTCCACTCGGCAGTGACAGACAGTCTACTGATCTGAGAACCACACAAAGGCAGTTTCATGGATTACACCAATACAAAAATATTACACCGACTGATATGGTGTGTCACAAAGAGGGAAATAAACACATCACACCAATACTGAAATATTACATGGGCTCAAATACATTATTCAGACAGTCTGGCCTGAGAATCACAGAGATACTCATTTCACAAATACAGAAATGATACGCAAACATATTTTTTAAATTTATTCAAATCAAAGTTTAACAGAAAGTAAAAGTTCAGTAGATCTTCCCATTCTCATTATTATTGTTATATTATCTACAAACCTAAGTGTCACATATGGCACGAAACTACACGTTACTCCAATATAAGAGTATAACATTGCTGCAGACACAATACATTTGTTTGTTACAAGTCTGGCTCACTGGCAGCTAAAGGTTTCAGAGAGAGACCTGAGACATTTACATGTATGCATTTAGCAGGCCATTTACACGTATGCATTTAGCAGACGCTTTTATCCAAAGCGACTTACATTTAGTCAACTATCAATTGTTCAAGGCCAGTCTCCCCTAGAGCAACTTAGGGTTAAGTGCCTTGCTCAAGGGCACAACGGTGGCAGCTGGGATTCGAACCAACAACTTTTCAGGCTACTTGCATGTTAGCTAGCCAGGTTCCTTAACTGCTATGCCACCACCACCACCTGCATGTGAATGTGTGTGCGTGTGTGTGAATTCTCCTCACCTGATCTTGGCAGAGGCTCGGAGAGTGAGCAGTCGGAGGATCTCGTCTCCTAGTTTCCTCTCCACGGTGGGCTCTGCAGCAGTCTCACCTGCCTCTTGGGCCCTGCACCAACACAGAGCGCACAGCACACACACGCACACACACACCACACCACACATACACACGCACACATTCGCGCGTGCAGACACACACAAACACACTCATGAGGAGGGCTGTCAAGCAACAGACGCAACAAACAGTAACTGACTGAAGCTGCCGGTCAAGGTCTGGATTTTCCCAACTGAGTCAAAGAGTGGAGCCAACATGCATTGGAGCATTACTTACTTCAAGGCCTTCTTTTTGGCCTTCTTCAGCCTTTTCTCCATCTTCTTCTGGACCTCTTCTTCAGGCAGCACAGAGTACACCTCCAGGCCATTATCAGTACCCTGAGAACCCCAAGAGAACATGCCAATCACCAACCAGCTTCTACTTGTGACACTGTAACTAATATGCCAATGCCATCCATCTGGTTTAATTAGCTCAGATGTCTAAGTGGCAGTCATTATTATAAACAGCTGCTGTTTGTAGAGTCAGTTTTATGATAAAAGCAGATAGAACATGTGATAGTAATTGAATGTGAATATGGTTAATGCAGATCCACACTTACATGACACAGGAGAACCCTGGCTTTGGGGTCAGTCATGAGAGACACCACCCTGTCCCGGCCCTCTCGAAGGATGGAGCCGGCTTTCTTACAAGTCAGAATCCTCTGTGGAAGCAGGAAGATGTGTCAAGACAGCTGGGGTGCGGACTACAGTGACACTCTACCCTAAGGGCTATGCAGCAGGATGACATCACGTTCTAGCAATGACCAGGTTAACCATGGGTGCTATGTGATAGCATGTTCCCACACAGCGGATTCAAAAACGCAACCTTGGACACGCGATGCAAACATGCCACTGGCTACCATTACAAATGACCATTGGTTCCATAAAAGCTGGAGGATTTTGGGAAAGCATCTGCTTCCCTTTGTGTTTTTCACTTAACTTATTTATACTGAGTGGATCCAGTGTGGGAACAATGTTCTAGCTCTGCAATGCGCTCAAGATTGTGGTATGGAATCTGTGCCTTTGGGCAAATCCAATGCAGGGGGAACAATGAAACAGTGGTTGGGTTGTGTGGCTGACTGATATTGATCAGGACTGTGCTCTGGACATTCCACAGTGAAAAAACATGTGGTTATTGATGCCGGATGAGGCTGGTTCTGGTGATGTAAGCCAATGCAAAAATAATAATCAAAAAAATACATCAAACTGCTTAAAACAGTAAAAAACAGTATGAGACAGAGACTGCAAGATTCAATTTTCACCATTTCCTCTGCAGTGACTGTAGGGATTCCTAGGTCAAGGCAAATACCCATTATAACAATTATTTCGGTCAGGACTAAAATCAAGACTTGAATCCCAATGTCCTGCTGAAGCCTGAAGCCCTTAGCAGACCTGCCAACCTTAACAGTTTTTTGGAGTAGTACCTTCAGCTGAATACAACAGCCAAAACTGTAAGCAGCAGGCAACTGATTTTGGATGGTCTACTTCAGAATCCTAAATATTTAAAGGGTCAAAATGCCCTCAACTTCCAGAAATACAGTGTGAGGGCCCCATATTAACTTGTATATAGAGTTTATAAAAGAGGGCCCTACAGCTTATTAAATTTGGTCAATATTAATATGTGAAGGTCACAGCCCGTCTAAAAATTCCTGTTAATTTCATAGCCCTCTAGGCAAACTCACAAGATTTGCATACTTGACAAGATGTAACAGCATATTTTGATGTCAAAATGAATACGTTCTACGCAAAATGCAGGTCTGCCTTAGATATGAGCCCTCAAAGACTTCACTGACTTCAACTGACTTCATGATTGACTGATTAATGCCAGTTAAGTCTTTGAAGGCTAAAGTACTAAGCTTTGAGAGGTTACACTGACATTGGCACTCACATCTTGTGAAAACATCTTGCACTTATTACATTTTAAAGAGAAAAATAAAAAAGACAGAGGCAATTTCACAGCCCTAAAAGACTGGTAGTTAGCCTGAGGAGACCTGCTTAACTGCAGTGAGTTACCTCTTCTAGCTCATCATCAGCACCTTCTTCACTGCCTTGGTCGTCGTCATCATCGAGGAGACTTTTGCCTTTCTTCTGTTGAGGCTCTCCCACATCCTTTCCCTGAGAAAAAAAAAAACCACACATTCCCACACAAGGTCACTCAACACAGCTTCAAATGACATATGATGTACTGCTCACAGCTCACATCTCTTCACACAATCAATGTGCATCAGTGATGTATCCTATTAAATAGCTTTTACTAAGAGTTTATCCACCCTCCCATCCCAAGTGAATCGAATTTATATTCATATTAGGGGACTGATGTACATTTGCAGGTGTATCCAAGGGAGGATTTCTTGCGACTTAAATGCGCATTAAGAGGTTGGATGGAAATGCTATTGATTCTAATTTATGATCACAATATAATGCAGTTGAATATTGGAGCCATCAACACTTCATGACTGACAGCAGCTGGGTTTAATTTTCACTGAAAATATTAGCCAGTTCTACTGTTTCCCTTTAGGGATGCACCAAACACTACACCTACCCATCATCAATGGCCACATTAGCTTTTTGGAGGCTTTCAAAGCATCCCCTTTCTTGACTTTCCTTAACCATTTCAGCTTAGTATAAAGCCATATATGCCTCCAATAACCTAATTCAATCAAATTAAGAGCACTTAACACTGTACACTTCTTCTTACTACTACATTAGCTCCTCTCTCTGCTAGGTCCTCTCACCTCTTCCAGGTAGGTGATGTCCCAAGCCCTGAGCTCGCTGTCTGCTGAGCCCGTCAGCAGTCTGTTCTCTTGGTTGAGCAGGACCATTCCCCATACCTGACAAACAGAGTGCCAGACAGGTATTTGTCATTCACTGCCACTGACAGCCATCTCAATTAAAAAAATATCAGATTGTGAGAAAAAAGAGGACTGGTGTTACTTGTTAATTAAAAAGAGTGATGAGCTGACATTTCCGTCAGTCTAATGAAAGTCTTTTAATTTTTACTGTGTGTGATGACCTCTGTGTCTCACCTCACTGCGATGTCCCACCATGGTCCTAAAACAATGCTGAGTGTCCAAATCCCACCATTTCACAAAGCTGTCTTTTGAGCTGGAGGTTCACACACAAACACACACACACACACACACACACACACACACACACACACACACACACACACACACAAGGGCACAATCAGACACACAGTCTATCCATATTCATTAATTACACACCTCACTGAGTATGCACTGAATAAAACACCAAATGTGCATTGTGGGAATTTGATGTAATATTTAATGTAATGTTAACACGTTGGGTGGTGGTGGTGCAAGATACTGAACCCCAAATTGTCCCGGTGGCAGGTTGGCACCTTGCATGGCAGCCTCTGCCACCGGTGTGTGAATGCATGTGTGTGAATGGGTGAATGTGAGGCATACTCTGTAAAGCGCTTTGAGTACTTGTAGGAGTAGAAAACCAGCCAGTGGATTTTGATCAATACCTGGTCACCAGTAGGTTTTTCTCTTTTAGAAAGAGCACTTGTGTAATGGCATCCTTGTGTCCTTTGAGTCTGTACAGACCACACTCATTAATCACATCCCAAACAATCACATCAGTGTCCTGAAGCAGAAAGACCAATTGAAGGAAATGGATTAGCACACAGTACATTTATATCATATCTCATATTTACATTATTATTAGGGGACTCTCCAGCTTTAGCTGAGCCTTACCCTTGATCCAGTCACAAGGCGGGCACCTAGTGAATCATACTGCATTGCCGTGATTGCAGTTTTGTGGCCACTGAAGGAGATGTTGCTTTCACCGTTGAGCAAGCTGAAGATACGGACACTGCCATCTTCGTAACCCACAGCAATGTGGATGCCGTCTGGTGACGGGCACAGGTGTGTCACCTCATGTTTCTTCCCTTCAAGAATCAGCACCTACCATAAGTAAGGAACATCAAGAAGTAGATCATTCATTTAAATGCTTCTTTCAACCAAGGCAGAAAAAATATGACTGAATCCATAAAGTAACCATTCATGAGGAGTTAATATAAGATTAGGTGTTAAAGTAAATCTAGGATGCGGATACTTATCAAGTGGATTCAATATGTCCTGTTCCTTACAAGCAACAGAGAACTGGAGTTCTTATGTGTACCTTAAATTATCACATTTCACATACATCACATTCGGTTGTAGCAGGATGCCCAAACAGACACATACCTTCTCCGCTTTCCGCACGTCCCATATAAACACATGTTCACAAGCTGCTACAGCAACGAAACGTCCTTTCTCGCCTCCCCTGATGGTAACATAGGCGATGTTGGCTTTGGGACTCCCAATCACCCCGAACACGGCGCTGGGGACGTAGCGTAGGTACTGCTTCGTCAAACCCATGGCAAGAGGCCACAAGGTTTTATATGCCTGAACTGGTGGTCTGTGTAGATGGAAAATATTTTTGTTGGACAATCAGGATGCACATTTGAAGCCAGGGACAGCAGGTAGTGATGCGATACTACAGTTGACGTGTAGCAAAGGAACAACGTTAACGTTAATTTAATTCTGACAGTAAGGACACATATGACCAAGTCTCAGACTTGTCAAACTAGTTACTTGTCTTTGCCAAGTCGACAAGGTTTCTCCATACACGCCATAACGTTAACGTTAAGTTGACTGCGGTCTGCCCAAGTCAAACTTCAGTACTTTTGCTTATGTAGGCCTATCATGAAGCTCAATACAATAAGCCTGGAGTTTCAACGCAAGGATCAACGCGATAATATTAGAGAAAACACACAAGTTATGAAGCGGTAACATTTCATTCAGTGGGTTAACATCTTAGCTTCATAGCTAGCTTAACGTTAGTCGGCTACGAGAAGAGCTCAGCACGAGTCAACATTAACCACGTGTTACTCATTTGTACGTCTAATTCCAAGGATTCCGGATAAGCACATGTATAAACACAAACACAGTTTGACTGTATTAATTGTGATGGTATTTTAGTTCCTGCGAACTTACCTGCTCGAAAATTACCAAATGTGTATGTTATCAGAGTTGTGAACATTGGAGTCTGAACGACTTCTAAGAGATGAGTAAAGCAAACGAGTAGAGCACAGAGTAATCGATTTCACAATTAAGTAAATGTCTACGTTACTTTACATTTTTTTATTTACACGTAACTATAAGATATGAACATGTTATTCAGAAATCATACGTGGCCTGGACCATTTAGGGCTGATTCATTCGCCAAAAAATAAGACTGATAGATTGCTTTAGACTTGCATGGTTCTTACTGGTTTCCGAAGTAAAGTTTATGAGAAAACATAGGCTGGGTCTCTATTTTACACTGCATTTGCTTGTGTTACACGGCATTGCACACGTCATGGTCAAGAAATACAATTAACATATAAAGCACTTTTTGCAGTTACAAGCTGCCTACGTTTAACATCCAGGGTGCCAATACATCGAGTGTCCCTTCCAATCCGGAAGTAATGATTTCTTTCTGCTCGTTGTTGTGAATCAGCTGACCAGGAACGCACGCTAACTATAGTAAATGTGACGATGTCTTGCTAAATCAGGTTTTAAGTTTTGCAATGGTTGTGTAAAGCGGAATATCACAGGATTGCCAACGATGGAGCTGTTCGTTTAAGGGAACTGTATTTCTCCGCTATCTTTCAGCATTTGATGTAGTTGTCGCTCTTTTGCTAAGTACTGTGAATTGTACACCGGCTGGAGGTTGTGAGCAGGTAGTAATTTTTATTATTATTATATTACTCATTTGGAATTTGCTCGCTGTAACTTTCCCATACTACATTGTGTTTTATGTTTGATTGAAAGGAGTTGTTTTCTGTCCGTTATTCCCTGGCTCCGAAAACAGTGCGTAGTGTAGCTCACTGATGACACATCATCCAGAGAGAAAGGGGGCTTGCTGATGGACGTAAGGCCAAGGACTAGGGGGTACTAAGGTTCGGGATTCATGATGTAGCGGTAGTAGGCTACACGAGGGTAATTTGAAAAGTCAATCGAATCACAGAAAAATGTTCTTCCTGGCGTAGACCTAACCCTGCCAGTGGTTACAGGTCATAATGTATCAAATTGAATTTCTCCGGTTGAGAATGAACTTGAATTTGTCCTCGTTTTGGTCTGGCTTGTGTTTCCTGTTTTTTGGCAGTAACATTATGGACTGTAACGTTATCAGTAACATGATCATAATGTTGGGCGGCGAGAAATCTATTGCTATTAGGTACACATTTTACATCTGATTTATATGGTTCGCTCTCAAGGCGTAGCGTCTCGACTCCTATCAAATCGAATCACTTCGCCCTTATGCGTACCCTGCTGAGCTGAGGAGTCCACTCTGTTAATTGTTCCTTGACAGCGAATGCTCATGCAGACAGTCGAGTGTTATAGGTCACATGAAGGGTTCGCTCTGTTCATTATGTTTTGCTTACTTTATACTCGTTTACCCTCAAATACAAATGCTTCTTATTAATAACATTTCACATTCTTCTGACATTATCTTGCATGTGGGATTTTACAGTGCCCTGTTGGCCAGTTTCAGAGAATAGCCTAGTTTGTTTTCTTTATAGCATGGCCATAAACAACTAACAGGGATTTTGCCTCCACGGCTTCTTTCTGTCTTTGGTTTGAATTAGAAGATACTAGAAAGAATCCCATTCATTTGTTTGGGATGTGTATTTAGACTCTTTGTTCGTTTTGTTGATGGCACTGTGTGAATACCACGTCAGTGAACTTAAAGGCAGCCAAGCATCAGTTAGCCTAATTGAACAGCTTCAAAGTGAAGTGCATGAAGGAATGTGTAAAAAAAAAAGAACACCAAAAGACCATTGTGAAGTGAAGAATGGAAATCTAATATCCTTAATGAGACCAGTGTTGGCCGCACATTCCAGTGTCATTCTTTCTGAAAGTGATGTTGTATGGTCATCAAATTTACCTGATGCCTTTCTGGTGTGTGTGTGTTTGTGTTTGTGTGTGTAGCATTGAGCAATCTACAGCGGCCCAGGCAGCAGAATGGATCCCCTGGGAGCTCGACCCCAGTTTGTGGACATCCAGTCCCTGTCCTCCTGGGACCAACCAGCAGAAGTGAAGGAGGGGGAGGAAGAAGAAGAGGTTGATGGCATGAAGAACAGCAGCCCAACCAATCAGCAATGGCCCTTTCCCTCGCCTTTCCCCTACCGGGATGACATCAACAGGAAGATTGCGCTCTTGTGAGTTTCTCTTCTCTTCTGTCAGTTTCTTCTATTCTTTATCTTCACATCCATCCTTCTTCTTTCTCCCTTCTTATAATTCATTTTCTTTATGTTTAAGTTCACCTGAGCTGTAACCTTTCCCCTTTGAACCCAGTGTGTGGCCATTACCCACTCCTTTGTAAGCCACATGCTGTTTGCATAGTCTCTCTCGCACGTGTGCGTGCACTCTCGCTCTCGCAAACACACACACACACACACACACACACACACACACACACACACACACACACACTCACTCACTCACACTTCCACGTGGGTATAAATCCTCTTTGTTGCGTGTCCACATGATGGCCTGTTGGGCTCCTGAGGCTGAGACTGTGGTGGAGGCATAGACCAGCTCACATTCCTGCTGCTGCTTAAAGAGGAAGCTCTCGGCTCAAACACAGCAGCACAGAACACAGAACTTTGTAGGAGGTTGATTTCTCTCTCTCTCTCTCCCTCTGTGTCACTCTCTCTCTCTCTCATACACACACACACACACACACGCACACACGCACACACACACGCAGTCACAGAAGACAATGATAAACTCTCATTGCTAATATGCCACTACATTCTCTTTCGCTCTCTGTACTCTGACTGTAAAGCAGTGTTGCAGGCAGTGAAGGGTTAACACTGTGGTTGTCCTTGAATGAGCAGCGTTCATAGGGCTGCCAGGCATGGTAACACCTCTAACCCACTGTGGCCTAGCGCAGTCTTGTCTAGGTCCATAAGCATACAGTGGAGGCTAGTTAGTATTACATAGAATGTGCTATTGCTGCTTGCGGGTTAATTTTTTCTCACTATAGAGTTAACTCAGCAGTGAACATCCTTCCTGTTGAGGGGCCTGTGCAGGGTTTCCATAATATTCTACAAAAGTGTGTGCGTGTGGTGTGTGTGTGTGTGTGTGGTGTGTGTGTGTGTGTGTGTGGTGTGTGTGTGTGTGTGTGTGTGTGTGTGTGTGTGTCAGTGGGTATGTGTATGTGTGTTATACAAAGAGAGAGAGAGCTTTGTGATCAGTGGCATTTCCTATTCTGCGCCATTCTCTCTTCCCTCTCACACTTCTGCTCTGGCCACGCTGTGGGGATGTTGTGGCTCACAATGTTGACCGCTCTAAGAGTCCTTGAGAAATGGGCCGGAGTTGTCACATGATCCTCATACATCATACACGCACGCATGCACACACACACACACAGTGTTGTGAGGCTTCCTCTCAAGCCCATGCCCTGTAGACAAGGGCAGTATGAGACAGCCGAGGTTTTTGGAGTCTGTGCCTTAACCAGTCTTTCTGCCTCCATGCCTCCATGCATGCTAAAAGATACCAGTGTTAGCTTTGCTTTCTGGTTGTACAGTTTAGTGTGTTTTGGACTTTTGTTGGTATGAATCAACCCACTCTGTTGAAATGAGTAACCCATAGAGTGCTTGAACATGTCTCAATGTATAACATTTTAAATCATTTGTCAGCTCTTGTCACACCAGATGTGTTGTGTTTCATGTCTGTGTGGCATTGTTGATTGATGATAGGACCTGTTAACAGCATGCCTTTTGAAACACCTCTTGTGTAATGGTGTGTGTTGGATCATGTCCTTCTCAACTGCTTTGCTCCACACCACATAGCGTCTGTTTGTGTGTTTGTGAATTGCCAGTAGGAATCACTGTGTCCATTAACAAACCAATAAATTAATTCACATTTCAATCGGAAATGGCTTTTTTAATTCTGTTCTCCATGGGTGTGATTCAGCCACAGACTTTTATCCGTCAACAGTAGCGCTTTTTATTTGATTTTATATATGGTTTAAGTTCTTTTATGTAGTTTACTCTCAGGTAAGTTATCTCTCATTTTGTCTTAATTAATTATACTCAGTTGTGTGAAAAGTCAAATAGCCTTAAAGTGGAACTAAACTGTCATGTTAAAACTGAATATAAATATGTTTTTCATGTTTGTCTCTCATCCTGTCAGCACTGGGGATGTAGCACTCCTGAACTGCACAGCCATTGTCAACACTACGAACGAGACACTAACGGACAAGAACCCCATCTCCGACAGCATCCACAGACACGCAGGGCCCGATCTCCGAGACGAGTTGCTCAAACTGAAAGGTAGGGGGCGCCGCTGAGGCGATTCTGACACAGAAAGTGAACCTCTGATTGTGGGTGCTAGCTGTGCAGCAGCTGTTTGGCTGGAAGCGATTGTGATTTTTTTTGTTTGCACATTGATACAGAGGGGTGAAGATAGTTCTCTGAAAACTTTTGTGTGTGTGAGTGTTCTGTTTTCTCTTTTCTATGAGGGGGGACAATATGGGGGACAACACTATAGACAATACGGGTGAATATGCAAGAGAGAGGGAGAAGCAAGAGTGTGTGAACGCACGCTCTTCTGTGTGCCTCTGGATAAATGCATGATCAAAGACCACATATTGTACCTGTGCGTGTGTGCGTGTACGTGCATGTGTGCATGCGTGTGTGTGTTCTCCTGCAGGATGCCGGACAGGTGAAGCCAAGATGACTGAAGGTTTTAACCTGGCCTCCCGCTTCATTATACACACTGTGGGGCCGAAGTACAAGGCCAAGTACCGCACGGCTGCTGAGAGCTCGCTGTACAGCTGCTACAGGAACATCATGCAGTTAGCAAAGTAAGAACCTCCCTGGGAGTATTCAGCAAGGTGGAATACGGTGGGATAAACTAAGGCTAAGTTAGCCTTGAGAATTCTTGGAATTCCACCTTGGTCACTTTTGAATTTTGAATTTATTTATTTATTTATTTTATAAACTACAGTTTGTTGAATAACCTGAGATAAACTGAATGCCATGATAGAATTCTGAATCCTGACACACACACACACACACACACACAGAGAGAGAGGGAGGTGATAAAGGGTTATATCTTGCTTAAGTCAGCAGGCACCTCACACCATATTCACTATAGCACAATGATGCTACAAAGCCATCTTTGATCTAATAAGCTCAAATCAGTCCTCTAAGTAACCTTGTATACACCTTCAGTGTTGTCCCATGATGTCTCTAGTCTCTGCCCAGATGCTCTGGGTTTGTGGACGTGTTTGTGTGTGTGTCTGTGTGCAAGTGTGTATTTTTGCGTCCATCTGTCTGTACGCGCGCGTGTGTGTGTGTGCGTTTGGCGCGCAGGGTGTTAGCCACAGGCCACACGACCTGCTGATTGGGTGTAATTGAGTTAGCCTGACTGTATGCTGTGCTTTTTGGTGCTGTGCGAGGCCCCTTTGTGGGAATGTGTTAGCGTGTTAGTGCACCACACCTCCGGCTAATTCAGTCAGCACGGCCAGCCTGAGGGGTGCAGTGAGCTTGGAAGCCACACACTGGGGCCTGCGTCATGGAGAGTGTGAAACCATCTGTCCGCCTGTTCAAATTAGAATCTTTATGCATGTGCAAGCGTGTGTTTAAAGATTGTCATTGTATGAATGTTTGCTTCTTAGAGATGTTGTGATAAGAAGGGCTTGTGTGAGAGAAGAAATATCTGTGTGCTTGGAGATGTGGTGGTAGAGGTCTCCTTATCTGATGTTTAGATAAGGAGACAGATGTTTTAGAGGGTGCTACATGCTTTCAGTATAGGGACTGCCTCCAAACACCCCTTTTTAAATAGATAGATAGATAGATAAATAGATGGATGGATGAATGTACTTTATTGATTCCAAGCTGGGAAACCCACTTGCAGTTGCAGCATGACATGTAGGACAAACACAATAACAATACAAAGAGGAGAAAGAACATAATAAGAAAATATACAATATGAAGTGTAATATAATATGCAATCTGAAATGCAATGTGTAGTGAAGAAATACTATTTAAGCTAAGGTGCTCAAGTGGAGAGGCATCAGTACAGAAACATATCCCATTATAGTGAATATGTTGATGTCCCTGCACTTACCCAAGGGCTAAGGCAAAGTTGCATCCGCCATAACAATTAGCCTCAACTATAATCAGTGGATCAATGGCTCAGTTGCACTCCCATAACGCATTCCTTGTAGCCCAGGCCTAAGACAGACTTTTTGCCCTCAGGCAAACTCGCACGTTGCTGGATTTAGTGATGCTGTTGAGATGATTACCAGTGAAACTGTGACACTCCCAGCATTTGAAATGATAAGCAATGTGTTCTAATTCACTGTCCCTCGTGCTGTCTGAGTGTGACTACGTGTGTGTCAAGTCACTGCCAGTTATCTGGGGATGACCACATTGAAATCTCTTCTCCACCCCTGTGTGCGTGCATGCGCGTGTGTGTATGTGTGTGTGTCTCGTTGCAGGGAGCAGGCCATGGCCTCTGTGGGCCTGTGCGTGGTCAGCACAGCAAAGAGGGGTTACCCGCTGGAGGACGCCACACACATCGCACTCCGTGAGTGACACCACAACTCACTACGCATTTAGCACCAGTGATGTATTCTACATTCAGAGCTTCATAAACACACTGATAATGTTACACACACACACACACACACACACACACACACACACACACACACACACACACACACACACACACACACACAGTGCCCCACACCTTCCTAGTGTTTGTCATGCAATATTCAAGGAGTGTGTAAATGAACATGAATTTGAGTGAAGGCCAAATTCTTAAGTCTCCCTAAAGTTAATTTTAAAATGAAATAAAAATCACCTCACCAATTTATCACCTCGAACAAGACGCAGAAGCACAAGCCTTGATGAATGGGCTCAGTGCTTACACTACATGGATCTAGACTTTGTCCACTGTTTTAAATTGTGGTCCCTTGCATTGCTTATGCTAGTAACACCACACACTATAGTATAGCACACACTCATAACTTCCCTCCCAGTCATAGTGTCACACACACTGATTAGTGTCACGCACGTTAATAATGTCACACACACACACACACACACACACACACACACACACACACACACACAAACACACACAGTCATAGCATCACAGGACACACTCATATTGTGTCACACACATTAGGAGCATGTCTCACATGCCTGTTCCTGGAAGTTATACTTGAATGTTTTTCTGTGTATCGTCCACTTATGAGACATGAAGCATGTGGATGAGACCGAGCAGAAAGTAGTGTGTGTGTGTGTGTGTGTGTGTGTGCGTGCGTGTGTGTGTGCGTGTGTGTGTGTGTGTGTGTGTGTGTGTGTGTGTGTGTGTGTGTGTGTGTGTGTGTGTGTGTATATATGTATGTATAGATGACTAGCGTTCTCATACAGAACTCTTGCGTTGCGTACAGCCTTCAGGGGCTAGCAGTGCTTAATATCTCTGTAGTCCTCTGTGACTGCTTGACTATATGTGGCCATCTGTTCCTGTTGCGGCATCTATAACAGACGCAGAGAGATGAAGTGGATCATTTTAGCCACGTGACGAGACGGGTAGAATATTCCCAGCTAAATCTCCATTAGGATATCAGCTTTATCTAACTTGTCACCACTCTCACAACTCTGTGACCCTTTCCACACACTGAAAGAATAGAGTTATTCACACCACTGTCTGGCTAACCATAATTGGTCAGCTTTGCACGCAACTGCGTTGGTCTGCCACGCACATTTTTGAATGGAACATTGGCAGGGCTGCCTGTAGCGGATCCTGTGAGGGCCAAAAGAGGAGGCAGCAAACTCAATAACACTGAGGCAATGATCAAATGTTGAGTTATGGAAGTGAAGACCATCTGACACAACATGAAGGGTCATTTTCAGGATAAGCGAAGTAGACTTTGGCACTGTCTTTCAAGGCTGAATAGATTTCATTGGAGTGGGACTTTTTCCATAATTGGGTGGAGAATCTGCACTTCGAGCCTTGTAGGGTTTTGACTTTGAAGGGTCCATCCAGGCTAAAAGTATGGAGCCTGAATGATTACTCTTTCAGATAAGGAGACATCTGAAAAATACTCTCTTTCTTCTTCTTCTTCTCTCTCTCTCTCTCTCGCACACTCTCTGTGTCTCTCTTTCTCTGAGTGTTTCATTGTGCCCTTCATTAGATGTTGCCGTAGTATCTCGCCAACCATAATAGCTGTGTTTTATCGTTCCGATGTCATGACTGAACTGTAATTATGGAGAGGGAGTGCGCATCAATACAGAGGGAATGGGGAGGAGTGATGCTTTGACAGGCTGATGATGAACTACATGACCAGCAGACACTACAAATTTTTGGCTAGTGACCATTAATGATAGTGTGATAGCAGAGGATACTTGACAATGTTAGCAGAAGGGTGCCTGTGCACCGTCAGGAGTGTTGACGTGTGTGTGTGTGTGTGTGTGTGTGTGTGTGTGTGTGTGTGTGTGTGTGTGTGTGTGTGTGTGTGTGTGTGTTTTCTCACACAGGAACGGTAAGGAGATTTCTGGAGCTCCACGGTGAAAGCATAGAACAAGTGGTATTTGCTGTGACGGACATTGAAGAGGTGTGTGTTCCTGCGTGTTTGTGACATTTTGTGTGTGTGTTCATTTTTGTTTTGTCCATCATACACATATTGCCTCTTTACACACAAGCTCTTTGACGTACGTTTACATGCCTCTCCTCCACTTGTCAATAGCTAGACCATAGCCAGATCCACCTCTGTCTCTTAATCTTACTATAAACTCCAAACACAAAGTGAAGGTCCTGTCAATAGCGAGGCCATAGCCAGATTCCCCTCTGTCTCTCATGCTCACTGTAAACTCCAAACACAAATCATAACACATTACACTAGCAAGTGCTCTCAGCAGGTATTCCCCTGCCTGGGTGATTTCCTGTCTGCACTGGCTCAGCCTCAAGACTTTGGATTGCACGCACACATACACTTACATGCACATACACACACTTACATGCACTTACAGACATAGTGTGACCTTAGGTGAACTATAACTTTAGCCTTAGCTTATTCCATAGGGCCACTATATAGTACATAGATGTGGATATGTAGTAATATCTGTGGTATAGTCAGTGTCTGTATACCTATACATTATTTTACTATATACATTTGTGTGTGTGTGTGTGTGTATGTGTGCATGTAGATATATGTATATGTGTATGTCTATACACACACACACACACTTTGTTTTGTCTCTCTTAGCCTTTATTCTGGTTGGCCAGTAGGGATGAGCAGAGAGTGAGTGGACAAGAGAGAGGGTATGGGTAGAAGACAGGGAAATTACTGCAGGCAGGCTCACCCTTTTGCACCACGGTACTCATAGCAGACATTCATGCCCTGGAGACGGTCTGTGGCCTGATGGGACAAATCTGCCACAGCTCCACATGCATGACTAAAGTGATTTATCTAGAGGAAATGAGCTGACATAACAGTGATTTAAGAATTTATGGGCTTTGTCATTCATCCGTTTTTCTGTGTATGTGTGCACATGCTGTCAGTGTCATCTGTGTCTCTACTATGGTTTACAATATGTACATGGCTGTATTTATGGACTTTCTTGTATATATGTGTGTGTGTGTGTGTGTGTATGTGTGTGTCTCTTCCCAGCCTGTCTACAGGAAGTTGCTGCCCCTTTACTACCCCCGCTCTGTGGCGGAGGAGCACTGCAGCCTCCCCCTCCTGCCCGCCGACATCGGGAACTCCGAGGGTGAGCCGGTGGTGCCCGAGAGGCAGATCCGCATCGCGGAGAAGCCCGGTGTCTTGGAGGGTGAGTCGCGTCTCCAACACCCCTCAACTGAGCCAGACTGACAGTAGCCATTCCCAAAATGACGTAGCACTGTACTACTTGCTGTGTATGGCTTGCTAGTTTATGTTCTTATATCAGCAAAATGTGTGCTGTATTTGGTAAATACTGCATTGTTTTTTTTCAATAGAGCGCTCATTTTAGTAAACCATCTGGTAAAGTAAGCACACAATTAATTGAAACGAGCTCACAGAAGACTCTGGCAATGGCATCTCTTAGGCTCAGTAAAGCAGTAAGGCCTAGTATTTCTAGGACCTGAAAGAAGCCGAGTTCTTGTTTGGGACCTGTGGCTGACTACTGTTGAGCTTTTGCACACATCATATCCTGTGTGAACAAGAGTCTAGATTTAGTCCGTGTTTGCATCTATCTGGAGGTGTCGATAAGAGGTGCTGGGCCTGACAGGTTTTTGTGCTGGAGAGATGTCTGTTTCAGCACAAGCACTCTGTGTCTAAACGACCCAACGTGAATGTGTGGAAGTGTGTGAAACAACAGGGTGTGTGTGTGTGTGTGTGTGTGTGCATTTGTGTGGATTTAGTGCAGTAGTGATGCAGAGTAGAGCTTTTGTCAACTATCTGTGGTTCATATTTGGCTGCACTCAGCGACATGGTCAAGGTTTTGAGAAAATTGCCTCAAGGTCTTTTGCAATCACCTTCCACTTACAAACACTCAATTGCCAGAATAGATTTATAATACATCATCAGTGTTGGAGTTGTCATGTATTCTAGATTGATAACCAAAATTAATTCCAGATTGATAACCAAAATTAAAAGTGTCTGTGCACAGTGTTAGTGTAGGGATAAACAAGGATACGTGTGTGTGTGTGTGTGTGTGTGTGTATGTGTGTATCTGTGTATCAGAGTGCATGCTTGTTTTGTGTGTGTGTGTGTGTGTGTGTGTGTGTGTGTGTGTACTGTGCACTATGCACTGTGTGTTTGCTGCATCACTGCCACCACTCCCCCCCCAGCTCGACCCCAGACACAATGGGCTGTTGTCCATGCACGTGTGTGTGTAGTGCCTGTGGCTGTGGAGCTTCAGGGGTCTGGCCAACTCAAACAAACAGCGGCCGGCCCGCTGCCCAAGCCAAACAAACACGGCCTGACTTTCCCGCTCAGGGCTGGACGCTCATGGTTGGGGCTCCATCAGGCTCAGGGGCCCCGAATGGCTCTCCACTCCACTCCACACTAGTGGCCCCACTGGCTGGGCAGGGATGGGCCCCTGAAGTACCGAGGAAGAGGAAGAAAGGGATCAGAAAGGAAAGAGGATGAGTATGG
>PYXC01001355.1:2295000-2314169 GCA_015244755.2 Tenualosa ilisha
TGGCAGGACAGTTATGGTGATTGTTGGGCGGAACATCCCTGTGACCCTCATTGACATGGAGAAGGTAACACACACACACACACACACACTTTTTGATCTTCATCACTTGACGTGCATGTAAATTTGGATTAGCATCAAATCAACTAAATGTTCATTTTACTGTGTGTGTGTGTGTGTGTGTGTGTGTGTGTGTGGTGTGTGTGTGTGTGTGTGTGTGTGTGTGTGTGTGTGTGTGTGTGTGTGTGTGTGTGTTACTGTCACTGTCCCTGTCCCTTTCAGGCCCTGTTGTATTTCATCCATGTGATGGACCACATCACGGTGAAGGAGTATGTGATGGTGTACTTCCACACGCTGACTGGCGAGCACAACCACTTGGACTCTGACTTCCTGAAGAGGCTCCATGACATCGTGGACGCCAAGTGAGTCAGTGAGCGAGAGCCCAGTCTCTCTCCTCCATCGAAACTCCTCGTATGTCTTTCCTTCAGGCAGCTGTGGGCTTGTCAACAGTCCAGCGTTGAAAGATGAATCGACTAAAACCGTGCTTGAATTAACTGTCTCAGCTGTCGGTGAGATTTAACCAGACAGCGTTGACCTCGTCGTCCCGTCTGAGGTAGTTTTGTCTATAAGATGTTTAGAAGTCCTTGACTAATTGCACAGTTGAGTATTGTGTTTCCCTCTTCACATACCTGTGCTTGCCCACTTCATCCCTGGCGTTCTTAGCACCAAATTGATGCCTTCAACTACATCCAAGGATCCGTTGTTTTTTTTTTTTTCCCCCAACATGAAGGCTGAAATGGAATAACTTTTTACCTGCCTTGCTTTGGAAAATTGGAGTAAGTTTTGGCATTGAATCCTTTAAAAAAAAAAAAAAAAAACATAAATAAGGATTGGTGTGTGGGTGGAGTATGTTGTCTTTGACACACCATGCCTCGACTCAGAGCCAGTCTTCTCCCCAGAAACACGCTCCCGTGTCTTCCGTGCTCTGGCGACCAATGTTATTTCTGTTTCAGGGCAGTAGAATAACAATAGAAAACAGTCATGGCATGGCGGTAATTGCAAGCGAATGAGCTAACCGCTGGGGCCAACCACTGAATGGTGTGTTACAGAGGAGTGTGTTGGCTCACACCCCCCCCATACCTCTCCAACAGAAAAGACAGGCTGCTTGCAGGAGATGGATCCAGCAGGCTCCAGTAGCCCCCCCCCCCTACACACACACACACACACACACACAAACACAGACACACACACACTCCTTGGCCCCAGACTGCCTCTCTGTGCCTTTGCCAGAGGTGAGTTTGATCGGCCGTTGAAAAGTTAAATGGTGGTAAGGTCATGAGCCGTCGCCATGATGGTGGTGGAGTGAAAAGAGGAGAAGATAGAAAAATATCTCTGGGCTTCAGCCCGTGGCTCACAGACGTGCAGAGGCTGAGACTGTAGGGAGACTGTCAGAGAGGGTGAAAGCGGAGCAGGAGGCGCAAAAATTTGTTAAGTTGCGTGTATCATTTTTGCCTGTGAAAATCCCCCTTTATCCCGACCAGAGTTGAGCCCTCATACACTGATACTCCCATCGTAACGTGTTATGTTGCTCTGTCTTGGTCAGTATTCAATGATCTTTGGTAACGTCTCATGGGGAAGCCAGGATTGTTCAGAGAGATGGGTATCCCCTATGTCCTAGGAAAGAAAGAAAGAATCTCAGGTTTCCCCTATGCCCTAGGAAAGAAAGAAAGGGAAGAGAGAGCCTGTTCGTTTTAGGCCAAGACAGGTAAACAGTGTGGCGATCATATGCGATGGGTAACATGTCGAGATTTGAATGACTCACAGTCCCAGACAATTTAAGGCCTTGATGGACCATTAAGAATGGTGCTCCTAGGTCGCATGCAGGGGGTGTCTTAAAACTGTGTCTCTCAGACTTGTTTCTGTTGTTGTTGTACGTCATCCACAGCCAGCCATTGTAAAAACAAAATGTTTGTAGTTTACATGGTTCTGGCCAACTCTGCCTCCCTATGGATTTTAGGTTGCCAGGCAACATAATAGAATAACTCTGCTCTTTCCTGTTGCAGGAAGGTCAGGTTGTGAAACATGTCCCAAGTTATTTGCTAGCAACAGAAAAACAAAAAAGTTCTGTCCCATTCGGCCCTTCGATCATACCCTGTACACAAGTGATTATGACTCTTTGGTCACAGGGCAGCACACCTGGGTTACATTTACGGCTTTGCCGAACCAGTGACATGGATTAATGGCACCCTAACTCACTGGACGTGTGACATCACACACACGTGCCCAGTGCCTCACCAAGCCCATTGTCGGTCAGTGAGAGCCTGCGTGGTCAACAGCACGAGCTAGTCACGGCTGGTCGTGGGAAAGAGATGAGTGTTGACAAATGCATCCCTAGCAAGCTGTAAACCCGCCCAGGCTTTTGGACAGGCCTGGAGGTAATTTCTGCTTCAAGTGTGTGTTTTGGATGGGATTGGGAGCTTTTGGAATGACGGACTGGCTTTTGGGGATGGGCTTTGGGTCGATTTCATGGACGTTTAGTCATGCTCTAAATGTGTCCTTTTTTGTTTTTGCTATGGTAGCATTGGTCCTTTCTCCCTGTCGAAATTTGTTTATTGTTTTTGTTAATAAAATAAAATAACATGGTATCCCAGAGAGATACACTCGTGTTTGTTCAGTGAGCGATCGTTTTGTTACATAACTCCATGCACACACACTTATTTGGACTATTCCTTTCACTACTTTTGCAGGTTCAAGAAGAACTTGAAGGCCTTCTACTTTGTGCACCCCACTTTCCGCTCTAAGGTGAGCTGATGGCTGTCCATCTAGTGGTTGTGTTTTCCAATCCGTGTGTTGTGTTGTGTTGTGTTGGCTGCGCCCAGTCTTTCCACATCCACAGTGGAAGGGCATCAAAGAAGATATAAAAATAACATTGAGCATTTTAAGGAGACACCACTGTGGTTTTAAATCACTGTCACACCTCCTGCTAAGTTGATTACACAGTGCCATAATGAGCTTAGCTCTAAAAAAAAAAAACTGGAGGCCTTTTGTGTCACAGAGACAGAGAATGAGCAAACGTGAAAATAATAATAATAATAATAAGAAGAAGAAGAAGACATTCCTTCTGTTGGTCTGTCAGTCGCAGTGCTCTTGCTCTTCTCTGGGGGGAATAATCGTCCAATTAAACCCCATTTTTTAAAACAAAAAGAAAGAGGATAAAAAGGAGTGTCAAGCAGGTAGGTAGTATGCAATGAATGCTCTGGGTTTCATTCAGGAGATGCCAGGCCCTTGTCTGTCATACAGGTGTGAGCTGTTTTCAGGCATTACTGTTCAGTAATTACACTACACCTTTCCCAATGACTTTAGGTGGTTTTGAATAGGTTTTTAGGCTTCACTCAAACGCTTGAACAAAGATTAGTGCCGTGCTCACAATTTCCAGGCTACTAGTATGCCAACCAGGTTCCTTAACCACTATGCCACCACCGCCCACCAAAGCTTTTAAACTATTTAAATACTCTTCCAAATACACTTTCACTCTATAATCACATTTTAATTATTTGTTGGCTTGGACAAAAAATGATGGTAGATTTAATTCAGCCCTCGGCAGTGGCCTTTGTGGAAAGTGAAGGGCAAGGTTGTGACAGTACGACAGTGCAATTTATGGGGACTTATTTCAACTCATTTGTTTGTCTGTAGTCATTCTGGAGAGTTGCTTAAAAATCCCCACTCCACCTCCACACCAAAACCTAAATAGAAGTTTTTTGAAGCTAATGGAGAATCTTGGGTCGATCTTGTAGTTGCAAAATAAAAAGTGCTGAGTAAATGAAAAGCTGGTTATAATAAAAAGACTAATTTTAGAACTTGCAGTTAAACTAACTCTTATTATATCTCATCACACCCTTAAGCACATGTCTTTGCTGTCCTTTCGTGGCCTACTTTAATTGGTTCTGGCCAAAGCTTATTTCTTTGCTTTGTACTCCAACCCCCCCACCCCCCCACCCCCCCGGCACAGGTGTCCACCTGGTTCTTCACGACCTTCAGTGTGACGGGCTTGAAGGAGAAGGTGCACAGCATCGATACACTACAGCAGCTCTTCAACTGTATCCTGCCAGAGCAAATAGACATCCCCCCTTTCGTCCTGGAGTACGACAGTAGGGTAAGTAACCCCTAAAGTTAAACGGAACAGGAGTGGCATTTTGATACAATTTTAACCCCCGACTCACTTGGGTCTGAACAGCTGTATCATCGGGCTGGTTGTATTACTGTTGAAGCATAAATCCAATTTTTCAGAATTCTGAAATATGTCAAAATTGCTTTCTTAAAATCTGATATCAGTCTGATCATTTGAGTTACATGACAACTTTCTAATCGGAGAAAAGTGAATCAGACTGAAATTCAGTTATTTGTTTGCATGTCACCACACTGATTATCAAACTGGAGGATGTCACCATCCGCACTCCAGCTTGAGTCTTAAACATAAAATTACAGAAAACTTGCAATATATTTTTCCCCTCAGTTTATGTGAGTAATCAACCAGTGAAGTTTCATGATGGTATCTGTAGTGTCTCGCCTTAACTGAGTGTTTTTCTGATATGCAGAAAATTTTTTTCCAAAGTTTTTGTCTTTTGCCTAGCAGTCATGCCAGGTGAGCACAGCAGTCATGTCTAATGTGTTGTGTGAGTCAACCGATTGTGACTGAAACAATGAAAAAGGCCTTCATATCAAAAACAGATTACAGTGCAAGTGAAGCACTTCACATACTGCAAGTGTAGGAGGATGTGTCATTTTTATCTCTGCTTCTGGATTAACTTACCCAGGCAGGGTTGCCACTTCATATATTAGATAGATCTTCACAAAGTACTCGGTGTGTAGGAGGTTGAATTGGTATCCTTCCCTGAATCTATAAGTTTGTGCATGGTGAGTAACAAAAAATAAAAAAGGTCCTTAGATTGCAAAACCATCCTCACAGAGTAGTCCCAAGCCAGTCATGTTGGACTGTGGAGTGTTGGTCCAAAAGTATGGCCCCAGGTATAATTCTCCTGACCCCTAGCAAACAAAAAGGTCCTCGGATTACTGTGCAGACCTGCTGTGTGTGTTTTTGCGTGTGTGTGTGTGTGTGTGTTTGTGTTTGTAGGGGAGGTACAGATTATCCTTTGGGAATTCTGACTTAGCAGTGGATCTGTCTGAGAGGCCCAATCAGTAACATTTTGGCCCCTTGTCCATAACTGATAATTGCTGATTTGAGAGCAAAGCATCCTGAGTCCTGAGAAATACACATAGGTTGATGAAATGGGTTGATAATTGTGTTGTTCTAAAATGCAAATGTATTTTAGAGGAAGAACAATTTATGTTTGCGTCTATCCCTTTGTCTCAGAAAATGTTCATGGTTAGATCCTCTGAAAAAGTCCTCAGATCACAAATATGTCCTCACTAAGCACTCCAAATCTGTTCAAATTCAGAGGACTGGAGGTTCAGACTTCATTGTGTCTCCAGAGTGTTGGAGGACTTTCCCTGTCAAGTCCAAGTTATCATACTGATGGCCACTCCTTTAAAAAGCCAAACTGTGAGTCTCACATCCAAGTTCTGTTACGTCCCAGGACTACAGAGAGCTGCTGTAGTGTTTCAAGGTTTCATCTAATGCGCCACAACACGTCTCGTTGTTTTGAGGCAATTACATTGGCTTGCGCTTTAAAAGACTAGTGTAGACACTAGCGATGTTTGCCTCTATAACACAACAAGTCTGTCTGGCATGTCTTACAATTTTCAAAACCCTTATGTCTAACAAGATCAGGTGAAACTGCAATTAAAGCATGTTGCTTAAACCTAAATCAGAGGAGCCTGCCTTATGGGGCAAGAGCTGATGAGATAAAGCAAAGCCCAATGTCTGGAAGGCTGAGGCACAATGGGGGATGTCGTTTGTTTTCTGTTTTTCTTTAGATCAGCTGTTTTTCCTTATTTTTGTTTTTTCAGCTGGTACTGCTCACACATGACTTTTTTTGGTCTCTCTTTTTTAATTGTTCTCTCTTTTAAGGCTCTTATAAATTCCACTGTTCTAAAAGCTATGGCAGAGTTACACGTTAACAAGCACATCCTGTTGTATATCAGATATCTCACAGTTGGTTTTGTGTGTGTTACTGTGACATATTTCATCATACAGGTTTGAAAAGAAAAAGCACATTGCCTCTCTCTCTCTTTCTCTCTCTCTCTCTCTCTCTCTCTCTCTCTCTATCTATCTATCTATCTCTATCTCTCTCTCTCTCTGGGATTTTTCAAAGGCATTTATTGTTAGTAGTAATTTTCTGCAAATTCCCCACATCAACAGTGCACGCAGGGCAGGACGCAATCGACATGGCCATTTTTGTGCATTTATTTTAATCGGCCTTATATCCCTGCTTGAAAAGCTGAGTGATTTCTTTTTTTTTCAACTCAATCTTTGGGGGCGTTTTTAGACTTTTTTTTTTTTCTTTGGAGCTGTTGTACGGCAACCATGTGCAATACTTTAGAGACGCCACTGAGAGGACGTCTAAATGAGGGTTTTAGGTCTTAAAAAAGACCCAATAAGTGTGGGTCAGACTTAGTCACAGTATGTCCATGTCCTTAAAAATAGTCCTTAAGCTCCAGTGCACATTCACTGAGGGAGGCTTTGTGTAAAATCAAATAAAAATAATGTGTTCCTTCTTGATGTCAATTCTGCTTCAGTGTGCACCCTTGGCAAATGTTAATTAATTTTTTGAATATAAAACTTCGACCACAGATTTCCAAGTGGTTAAAAACCCATAACCTCTGCTGACAATGTAGAATTCTGAGGGTGTGTGTGTGTGTGGGGGGGGGGGGGGGGCAGTGGCAGAACAGCTTTCCAATGAACCTTGTCTACATCGTAATCCATGATCCATTTCATCTGAAACACTAACATGAATCTCTTAAAATGATTAATGAAAACAGCATCTCCTGGTCTTCTGTGAAATATTGTTATGTCATCCATTCATTCATGGATAGGCTCCAACGAAAAGTTCAAACAATAAACAACGTACAATTGTATGAGACAACTTAATTAAAAAATCTTTTCCCCAGATTCGGTTAGTAAAAGTAATTTGTGCGCCAAAACTTTCCAGACTCATGTCATCCAGGCCCATGTCCTACTGCTATTTTTCTTCATTTAACTGTGGTCTGGTTTCTGGAACCATGATGGGCTCTTACCATTGCTTGGTTTGGCATGGACTCAGGCCTTCTGAGGGAGATTTGGTAGATTGGCTTTTAAGAGGGATTTCTTCCAAGATTCGGCTTTTAGCCTCCGGCCCCACAATGAACACAAGCACAGCTGTGTGTGTGTGTGTGTCTGTCTGTCTGTCTGTCTGTCTGTCTGTCTGTCTGTTTGTGTGCGTGTGTGTGTGTGTCTGTGTGCGTGTGTGTGTGTCTGTGTGTGGGTGCGTGTGTGTGTGTGTGTCTGTGTGTGGGGTGCGTGTCTGTGTGTGGGTGCGTGTGTGTGTGTGTCTGTGTGTGCGGGTGCGTGTGTGTGTGTGTCTGTGTGTGCGCGTGTGTGTGTGTGTGTGTGTGTGTGTGTCTGTCTGTCTGTGTGCGTGTGTGTGTCTGTGTGTGCGCGTGTGTGTGTGTGTGTGTGTCTGTCTGTCTGTCTGTGTGCGTGTGTGTGTGTGTGTGTGTGCGTGTGCGTGTGCGTGTGCGTGTGTGTCTGTGTCTGTGTCTGTGTCTGTGTCTGTGTGTGCGGGTGCGTGTGTGTGTGCGTGTGCGTGTGTGGGTGCGTGTGTGTGTGTGTGTGCGGGTGCGTGTGTGTGTGCGGTGTGTGTGTGTGTGGGTGGTGTGTGTGTGTGTGTGTGTGTGTGTGTGTGTGTGTGTGTGTGTCTCATTTAGAGAGAGATAGTAAGTGAAGGGAGATGTGGAAAAGGAGTATAACAGGTCCTTTTGCATAATGATAAATGCAACTACTACTACATGTGTGTATGGGTGCTATTTGATGGAGACAAACTGAGTGAAAAATTAACTGAGTGAAAGAGGGATGGATGAGGAGAGACAGAGAGTGTGTGAGAGAGAGAGAGAGAGAGAGAGAGTGAGTTATTTATTTATGCATGTAGTTGTGACTATTCACATTCTGTTTCGTATAAATATATGGATGCTGTGTTGTTTTTAGGGGCAGACAACAGACATGGAAAGGACTGATATACTCCGTCGGCCAGGTGTTAACTTTGTCCACATGTAGGCCAGATTGCACTAGTTCACCGTGTGTGTGTGTGTGTGTGTGTGTGTGTGTGTGTGTGTGTGTGTGTGTGTGTGTGTGTTTGTGTGTAGTGGGGGGCACAGATTATTCTTTGAGAATTGAGTGAATGTGTATGAGTGAATGTGTAGTGCAGTTTCACTATAGTTAATGTTCAGTGATTTCGAGAAGTCCAACAGGACCCCAGTTTTGCCAGGAAAGGTTGCTTTGGCATCCCAGAAACTTGCCGAAAGAAAGTTAGATTTCCGTGTCCGAGAACTGTTTGGCATAAATCTGGTCCCTTGTGCGGTTCTAGTCATTTGAATGAGTCAGCCTAGTAATGGCTCAGATAGATCCTGCACACAAATAATAAATTAAAATAAATGAGGATCAACCAGCCAGATTTCCAGAGGTTCCACTCCAGGTCCATTCTCTGGGACCTTAGTCACCCTCCATCAGCCTTTGATATCAGATGGGCCAGGCCTCAGCTTTTGAATGGTCCCAGTTATTTGAAGCATAATGGCGAGTTTTGGTTGTGTAAGCTGCCTATGAAATGAACCAAATGGATGGAAGTCTTCCTAACTTTACTTCCTGAAGCTGATTTTCCAGGGTTTGCTGAAAGGTATGCAAACACCACTTGCTAACCAGCTTGCACTGGTATAAAAGCTTGCCATGTTGTGTCTTCTGTTAGTATGGGTGGTGATACTGTGTATTTGAAAACTTGCCTGTAGCTTGCTTGTACACTACAACTTTTCATGCACTATTTAGCTTAATTGGAAATTAAAACGTCCAGTCCTGCTTTGAATAATATATATATATATATAATAACAATATCTATATTCCCTTACCACACAGTCACAAAGTGTCACTTGTGGTTTTTCACTGAGCACTGAGCCTCGTCTCTGTCTGTTTGTCTCCATACTGTGTGGTATCCCAATGCTGCTTCTGGGAGCGGACACTCTGACTGACCCCAGCCCACAGTGGGGTGGGACTCATCTCAGATGACCTGGTGGCCTGAACTCTGGCCTTAAAGGGAGAATAGCTCTCTCTTTGTTGTGTGAGTGTGAGAGAGAGAAAGCATGATGAGAGAAAAGAGAGAGTGATTGACTGACTGACTGACTGACTGACAAGGGAGAGGGAGAGAGAGAGAAAGTATGTTGAGAGAAAAGAGTGAGTGAGTGAGTGACTAACAGACAAAGAGACAGAAACAGAGGGATGCTTTTGCTGATAGGGTTACATTTCAGGAAGAGCACATTTGCTCCCCAGATGGTAGTTGTGTGTCTTTGGAGCAGCGCACACCCACATCCACACCAGATTAGGACCAGACCTGAATGAAGCTCTGTTCCCCTCTAGGCCTGCCATCCTAACCGCTTCCTCCAAGCTGCTGGGCTTATGTATGTGAACCCTGGAAGGCAAGCCAGAAACCTGCTTTGTTCCTGATCTCCCAATGCCCAATTCTGTGCCATCATTTTTGTTAAAAAGTCATTTGTCTGTACATAACACAGAAGAAGACTAGCATGCCCACAATTTGACATCTGACAGTTTACTATTTTTGTCCGATGCAGATTGTGCAACAGTATAATCAGTACCGTGTGTGTGTGTGTGTATGTGTGTGGGAAGGAGAGCAGGTGATGGGAGAGTTTGTCCATCTCGGCCAGATGTGACAGCTCTCTCTCTCTCTCTCTCTCTCTCTCTCTCTCTTTCTTCTCTCTCTCTCTCTCTCTGTCCCCATATGACTCCAGGGTCTGTCCTGTCCTCAATGGAAAAGTACTCATAGCCTTGACCTGAAAGCTTAGTTTCCACTGCTAGTGAGGTGATAAGGTGGTCGTGCTCTGTATTGTGTGTTTAATGTGTCCGCATCAGGAAGAACACACACACATACACACACTGAATTTGAGCTAAGAAGGAGAGAGTAGGGATTATCATAGTCCCCTCAAAGATCAAATTTCACTGAAGGTCATTTTTTTTTTTTTTTTTTTCTAAATGTTGTTTTGCCTTTCATTCTGATACCAGACACTGTACTGATGCTGAGGTTTTAAGGTAGCATTATTGCATTTGGTTTTAATAAGGTTCTTTGACAGTACGGGGGCTGTTTTTGCTGCTCACATTAAATGACTGCTTTTCCCCATCAGACAGTCTGTACTACATTTCTGTCAGTTGACTAATGCACCTCCATTTTGGGGGGCATTTTAACTAATCTTTCCGTGCATGTTTTCTGTTTTCCAAGGGTTTTGGGTGTCATCATATTTCACCAAAGGTACTTTTGGCCAAAGATCAGTAGTGTTGTAGTTGACTGAAATGTAATCCGATTTCTGGTTAGCTGATGCCATGGTGTGTGAGCCTGCGTGTGTGTGTGTGTGTGTGTGTGTGTGTGTGTGTGTGTGTGTGTGTGTGTGTGTGTGTGTGTGTGTGTGTGTGTGTGTGTGTGTGTCCAACACAGAGTGTAATGTGTGTCTGCTCCACTTTTTGCAGGTAAATGGTCCCTACCACACAACCCACTCCTCTGGTCTATGAAGCCTCTTCAGCTTTCACCCCAGTGACCCCGCTGCGCACCACAGTGGGTGCTACACCGTTCTCAGCAGCCTACCTGAGCCAGCAAGGTGTGATCTGACCTTCCCAGGACCTAAAAAAGGCGTTATCTCCTCTGCTGTAAACTGTCAGTATGTAAACTGCCCAGTATAGCCTGCGGAGGACATCCGTGGTCCTGATTTCTGTTGACTTAATGATGTTGTTGTGACAGTTGTCTCTTCTGGAGAGTGAGGACATGGACCGAGACTGATCAGCTGGATTTACACAGGGGCTGTGACTAGGGTTAAGCATCAGCATAGCCCCATCTTAAAACCCTCTCAGCCAATGGAGATGGAGGTCATCACACTGTGTGTGCATGTGTGTGTACCTGTGTCTGCGTACGTGCGTGTGCATTCAGGTATGTGTGTGTTTGTTTAATAAAGAGACAAAAACAGAAAGAGTGTGTTAGCAGTGTGGTAATCATACAATTGGCTTACTCACAAATTTGTTATGAAAGTTAATGTGATCTGGTTGTGCGGTCAGAGCTAGATTGCATGGAACTGTCCAAGTAACGTGGTTGGAACCCATTTTTGTTTTTTGGTTCTGTTCTCTTTTTATTTTTTATTTTCATTATTTTTTTTTGTTTGTTTCATTTTCACAACACAGCAGTCTGTACACACATGCCCATCACACACTCATCACTCAATGCACCTTCACTTTCAACTCATGGTTTTTAACAGCACTTCGTATGCACTATATATGGTTTAATTTAAACACAGATACTGCTTTACCTGTCATACTGAGGACTTCACAGGGAAAAAAATCTACAGTAGTCATAGTGAATTCTGTTGAGTTATGTTAGGTAGGGTTATGCTTGGCAAGCGGAGGAGACGTTATGGAGCCTCTATGAAGTCTTTACAGATCTGTCTTTGTTGACAGTCATGGGTTGCATTCTTGCCTTGTTTAAATTATACATTTTATTGCTGTATGTGAATTAAGTTTTTTTTTGGTGAAAGATTATATTGTAGAATATTAGAAATACCATGTCTTTTTACTGCATGACAGACATTTTGTTCTCTCTCTCTCTCCCTCTCTCTCTCATTTTTTTATTACTTTTTGATTGACCTGTACTTTTTGGCCTGTACTTCCATCATATGCATAATATCAAATGAATTTAAACTTGAATGTAAACTTAAGATTTTTTTTTAATCAATGCAAGCATTTAAAAAATCTCTGTGTGGCCTTATGTTGCCCTTTTTATGTTTGTTACTATGTTTTACATGTTAGAAAATCCATGGCTTGACTTGGAATCATATCAGAAATTAGAATAGTCATTCAGTCATATTCGGGTTTTTTTTGTTTTTTTTAACTCCGTAGTCGTCTGGTTACTTAGTTGGAAGTCTGTTTTTTTTTTGTTTTGATTTGTTGTGTTTTGTTAGTTGTCATCTGTCATTACATCAGACATCCAAAGACTACCCTACTTTATTACTGATATTCATGACGCTTTTTCTATGAGACTGATAGATCCAAACAATTTAATCATTTGACAGAAAAGTCTGCTTTACTGCACAATGTGCCCAGTGCTTCAGATAACAAGAGCTGTCGGGCCCATCGTCTAGAGCCTGTTGGTTTTGTTGGGTCAGTGAAAAAGAAAGATGCAAGGAGTTTTTTTATTTTTTTTCCTTTCTTTCTTTCCTTCCCCTCAGTCTACATTCCGTGCCAGAAGAACCAGAGAGGATGGTGAGCAGACCAGGGAGCAGTAATTATTTAAATAAAATGTTTCCAAATTTGACCTTTTCTGTTGTTTTCGTTTTGTGTGTGTGTGTGTGCACGCACTGACTTTTCTGTAATGAGTTTCTGTCACTTTTGCCCTCAGTTGTTTACCAGAATGACTTCAGGTCAGATGGTAGCATGCCAGCTCCAGGTCTGATGCAAGAGCGAGACATGTTTGCTACATCAGTTTTATATTTGGTTATTTTAAATGAAAGCTAGGAGCGTAAGGTCAAATGAACTTGTGTTGGTAGGTAAGAGTCAGTATCGGTTCCTTTTGTCGTAGTGTTATACAGCTTTTTATTCTCTTCACTCATTTAGAAAATTGAGAACCCAAAAAGGATCTGAATGATTTGCACTGCTCCTCAAAATAAAGTCATTTCAAGGATGATATGAATCTGGTCTTCCCATTCGCTCAATAAATCCAATTTCTCACCATTTGGAGAAGCACAGACAGCATACCAATTTTATGACTGAAAATAACATAAGAAGAGCAGAGGGAACAACTTCATGTATGGTCATTGGTAAGTTAACCCCACACCAAAAGACCTGTGGTCTCCCATCCCCAGTGTTAAGAGGTGACGAACCTTAAAGAATGTTGAATTCTGGTGGTAGATGCAGGCAAGTATCACTGGCACCAGTGCTGTCAGAGAGCCAACAATTCAAATTGTGTGTAAAACTTATCATGAATATTGTTAACTGAGTGGTCATCATGGCTAGTTTTTTATCCTAATAATGAATGCATCTGTAATAAAAACCATACAGTCATACAGTGCATCAGAGATAGACAGGTGTGTGTGTGTGCAATACTGACTGAGCTGAGTCACATTTTCCACCCTTCTGTTCAGCTGAAAGGTCTGTCTGCTCTCAGGAACAAGCGGAGAAACCATAATTAATGTCATCCTTGAGTTCCATCTGTCTGTCCAGCGTTGGTAAGCTACATGAACTAGTGCTATCTCACAGTCATTCGTTTAATCTTTCCGGCATATATTTCATTATTTTTTGGAACGATAATTCTGCAAGATGTGTGCACTGGAGTGTGATTTTTGGCAGGGATTTGACCATGAAAGGCAAATAAAGAGAAACCGGAATCGATCTTTTACAGAGCCCAAGATGTCAAGTCACGGATTAGGCTGACCTCAATGTTCACACTGGCCCCATCCACCTGGAGGCCTTGGCTGGAGCCTCAGTGTTAATTGGTGCAAGTGGCAGTGGAGAAGACAAGCACAGGCACAAAAGTAAAGAGCTTTAGTTACAATGATTAAAATAATACAAATGAAACTACCTCCAAAAATCAAACACATGCTCGACAAACAAAATGTATTCAAAAGTGTTACAGCCATGGTCACTTTAAGGATACAGAAAACATAATGCAAATAATGCAAATTAAACCACAAACATCGCAAACAAAAACAAAACATGTCCGTTATTGACAAGCATCATTATTTATTCCAGTAAATTCATTTTCAATTCTAGAAGCCCATACAAGTCTAAACCCTCTGATTAGGGTTCTTAAGGTGCTTCATGTTGTACTTGACCACTGCTGAAACTCATCCTACATTCTAAGATTTAATGCAGACATACAAACTCAAAGCTTACTTCAAGATGAGCCTTTATGGTCCAGTTTGGCCACCCCTGGTCCAGCATAAACACTTTATAAACAAACCGTAACATACATTTCATTGTGTGTGTGTGTGTCTACTGAGGTAAGTGAACATGTACACCTACTGGCACAGTCTGTTTTTTTTGTATATGTTACACTAACATTTCTGTAATGAGTGACTGAGGTAGTAACTTTTTGGCTGAGTTGTATGAGTAAAATGACCACATGACTTAAGTTGTAGTATGGCAGTTGTGACACACACACACAAAGGTCTAATAATAGTGAAGGTATTACACATGATCAGTTTTATACAAGGCAGATGGTCACCATATCTCAGTCCTCTGACAAGTTCACATACGTGCATATTCGGCTTCCAGCAGAGGGTTTCCAAGAAGAAACATCTTTTCTCTAGACAATATTGTAGATTTGCATCTGGAGCAAAATTTTGACAAAATGTCCATTATGGTATTTCAGTTCTTTGAACTTACAATGGCTTTAATGGGCACAACATTCACATTATATTCTGAATAGGTCGTATATGGGTTATGATTTTGTTTGTGTCTCTTTGCCTAGTTGTCTGGGGTGCACCTCCCAAGTTGTTATGATTTCTCTTTTACAGAGCCAAAGATATGAAAGAAAACAGCCTTCCATCAATTTTGCTCACTCACTCACTCACTCACTCACTCGTACACATACACACATTCTCATGACTAAGGAAAAATAGGAGGAATAGCAAAATAAAGTTCTTGATTCTTTTTCCATCCATGAACAATTAGGTGTTTCATATAAATGAATCACAAAGTTCATCATGCTGTTAAGGACAGAGCCACTGTCTCACCACAGTATTCTAGTTATCCAACTTCCAAAGGCAGCTCTTTGAAGACCATTCAAAGTTAAATGTGAGTCATGCTGCGTTTTTTGCACAGGAGACAGCATCTGGTCCACAGAACACCTCCAGTAACACACAGAGCTGTGCTGAAGGCATGACGATGTTTATCCTCAGATCAGCTCCTGCCATTGGGTTTGTATCGAGTTAGTTATGTATAGCTTTTCAGTTCCACGCCACTGGCAGCAAGGGGTTAAGAAAAGGTCAACACGTGATGGATCAGACTGTCCACTAGGGGGCAAACAAGCAGATGTGTGAGTGTAAGTGTTAGTTGGGGAGCTACTGAGGGATTGGCTTATTACAATATTTGTTGAGTACAGTTGTACAGATTGCATACAGTGGAGTGAATGAGAGTTGTAGCGTCACAGTTCAGGCTCCGGGAGCTAAAGTGGCTTCATTTACATATTTTCATTTGCATATTTACAGTTAATCACTTAACGGACTGAGCTATCCAAAGCGGCCAACGGAAGCCTTTCTCTGACACACCTGTTCAGGAATTAGTTAATACTCGCTCTGCGGACAGACGATGTCCTCAGAGAGAAACGCTGAGAGCCCAAAGCAGCAAAGGGTCTGCAAGTTCTCTCTTTGTTGCTAGGCTAATTGGTCATGAATGTCTCTCTGAGTTTCTACAAACAACACTTCATCAGAGGCCTATAAACCTTCCCAACAAGAGCCTTCCCAGAGAGCATATTAAAAAAGGTGTGCACGCGATACGCCGAGGAGAAACATATAGCTTTGGCGTGATGCCAGTTCCATCAGCTCACCTCTTGTTTGATGTATATTGAATGAGAGTGGCTTACAGTGAGGTCGAGGCCTATCAGTTGTTCCAGGTTTGGTCTGCTTCGCCCTTTCTCACTGCGTAGCTGAGAGGAGCTGTGGAGTCCTCACTGGAGTCTGTAGCCACGCTGGTGGAAAGAAATTACAGATGCCTTTACAGTCAACACAATGGAACCAGCAGGGCAGATATAGGTCCAGATCTTCCTGGACACTATTATGAAACAAATAAATATGAAAAAAAAAAAAGAAAACACTCCCATGATAGAGACAGACTGCTTTTTGGATGGCGATTAAACGTCTTGATCAATATGAAATGGCGGCAGGGGCAGCTCTATCGGAGTTACCTAATGGTTACAGTATGTTCTCTGTCCACTGCTGTAATCAGAGTGTCCAGTCAGGAGAAGCCAGTCATCGCTCACAAGCAGAGAGGCACATGTGTGCACTGTATAAACACTCATACAAAAGCACACACACACACACACACACACACACACACACACACACACACACACCAAATCATTATTTACACTGTATGGGCCTCAGTGAGAGGCTCTTGGGATGGCACATATGTTCTACACAGCCTGCCTACACATAAGTCCACCACAGAGCCCTGCCTCCCACTGAACTACAGGGAAGAAAAGTTGCCTACTCGCTACACATAAGTCATGCAGTATGTGCTATACTGGCCATATATATGAAAACACCACATATACACACACACTCACACATTGGAGGGCTATACATTTACTTTTACTGTGTGGTGGAAATGACTACAGGTTTATGCAGTGTGTGCTCACACACATAGTCACACAAATGTACAAATGCACATACATACATGTAGATATAGACAGACAGAAACACACACACACACACACACACACATACACACACACACACACACAGAAAGAGAGTCATATTTGCATATTTGCATATTGCGTATTTTCCCTCTTTCTGTCTGAGACAGACAGACACACACACACACACATACACACACACACACACCTCTAAGATATGTAAAGCATTCTTGATCTCTTTCTCTCTCTCTCGCACACACCCCTGTATTTTGTCCCATGCATTTAAATATAGTTCAGGTGCTCAATGTAGTCAGCATCATGTGTCCCTGATCATGGTCAAGATTACAAAGGGGAGACAAGATGCACACAATCCAGTGCTGAGCAAATACAAAACCTTTAACAAAACAAAGGCAAATAAATACTTGAATACATAGTTGGCCATGGTCTATGAGTTTTACACACACCTCAAAGTCTGAGTTGATCACTGATCATTAATGACATTTTTACATGTGAGTGGATCATTTTGAGTGTGTTTGTGGTGTGTGTGTGTGTGTGTGTGTGTGTGTGTGTGTGTGTGTTGCATGTGGTATAAATATGAGATCTGTTGATGAAGTCTAAAAGGTTCTGAGAAATGGTGAGTGACGGTTGTCAGGAAATGCAGGATTTAGTCATCTACATACCCCCCTCACACACATAAGCACACACCCCTGCAAGTGTGCTTACACACACACACACACACACACACACACACACACACACACACAAACACACTCACACACACACACATTACACACACAGTCACACTTCCTTTCCTCTCCCACTTCTTTTCTCTCTCTCTATTTCTCTCTTTCTCTGTTTCAGCCACATGAACATCTGCATGCATTCCTTCCTCCACCCATCACCTGTTGCTCAGGACCCAGGAGTCCTCCACGAGTGGCCTCTGTGAGGCTGTGGGGGTGAGGTCAAGCCTGGGTATGTGGAGGAGGTGGTGCATAGGGTGGGTGAAGGGAGCGAGGTGTTAAGAAGAGGCACAGTGGAAATGAAAGAGAGCGAGAGAAGAAGAAAAGAAAAAGAAAAAAGAAAGAAAGAGAGAACATTTAAAAGACAACAAAAGAGGACTGCAAAAGGAAAGAAAGAAAGCAGATCAAATGAGCGAACGGGCAAATAATGAAATGAGAGAAAGATGTGATGGAGGCAAAGGAGCAGGAGGAAGAGAGAAAGAGAGCACAGGGGATGTTTGTGCAGCTTGTTCACTTCCTGGCCCAGAGGAGGACAGTTTGCTCAAGCTGCTGGTTTTCTCACCAAGACTAGATGCCACTGGAGCCGTATGTGCTGGGCATTACACCATGTGCTTCACGCAAACAAGGTCTATCTTGTATGTGTGTGTGTGTGTGTGTGTGTGTGGTGTGGTGTGTGTGTGTGTTGTGTGTGTGTGTGCGTGCGTGTGTGTGAGAGACAGAAAGAGAGAAAGAGAGAGAGTGAAAGAGAGAGAGAGAGAGTGAAAGAGAGAGAGAGTGAGCTGACTGATCTATGAGATCTGTGACTCAGCTACATCCTCATAGTCTGCCCCTTTTGCCCCCATATCTAACCCTGACACACCACACACACACACACACGCACACACTCAAACATTCAAGCCTGAGAACAGCAACTCAAGGAAGCTGGCTGCTCCCTTGCTGTGTAACAGGACACAGATTTTGTGTCGCACTGAAATCCTTCCCCCTAACCTCTCATCTCTCTGAAGCTTCTCCAGTGCATTTAATAATCCCTGCTTCTGCTGTATTGAAACATTCATCACAATTATTGACTGACTTCGTCTCCAAAGTTGTCTTTGGTGTGGTGGATGCTTTTAGATCAGAAGCACATGCCATAAATAGACTTGTACTTTAATAATGGCATATCTGTCAGAACTGAAACACAAACTCATCTCTTTCGCAGGCTTAAGGGGAGTCCAGTGGTCAGTATGGTCCAGATGCCTTTTTTAGTGTCCACTGCGTGTAGTGTTTATGTGTCTGTTTGTTAGTTTGTCCATCTGAAGTCTGAGTCCATTTGTTTACCGAATGCAAAAAAGAGGTCGGTGAATTATAACCTTCTGTGCCCTTCAAAGGACAACAATTATCTGTGAGAGAACGAAAATCTACACACACAGTACACAATGAATAATACAGTAACACAGAGCTATTATTTTTTGTGTGAAACATCTCGATGCCATTCCTGATTTAAAACCCAGCTGTTGTCTATTGATGGACAGATCTCCAGAGCAGATGCCGAGGCTTTGGCTTATAGCATAAAAAGAAGTATGGACCAGACCTCCATAACCACATGAACACATGACCAACACAGACATCAAAGTATATAATGTGTAACAGTAACAAGAAGTAAACAGAAACAAAGACTATAATGAATAAGGCACATGGCAGCAACAATGCATGCTGTAATTACATCATGTGATGTGAGACCCTCACCCAGAAAAAAAATAGCTTAATGAAAAAGAGGCCTGATTTGAGTTGACGTGCTTTTTTTTAATTATTATTAGACCGTGTAAAACTTGCACGCAATGTGGTTGCATGTTTAAATGGTGCTGTAAAGTAAAGGAGGTACATACACACCTGAAATACTTCCAATTAATGA
>PYXC01001356.1:0-7500 GCA_015244755.2 Tenualosa ilisha
TACATGCTTGGATGACTTTTGGTAGTGGTACATATTGACTTTTGGGTTGGTGTGTCTGATTTTAGCTGTGAGTTAGTTAGTGAGGTGTTCAGTTTTGACTCTGGGAGGAGTTAAGCTCTGGAAAGGTATTTTTGAGACTTTTGCTTGAGTTTCGGTGCTAGTGAGGTGCTGAAATCAAAAGTTGTAGCATTTTCTTCAGTGTTCCCATGGGATGCTCAGCTAAGAATGAAGTTTTAGGCCGTTGTTGACCCCTCCCTCCTTCCCCCGCCTCTGCCGATAATCCTGTGAGAAGAGTCTGCAGTGGAGGCGATCCCACGGATGGACGGGGCGAGGGCGAGTCTTAGCACATTCGCTTCGCTGCGCCACGTCTTGGGGAAGAGATTATTTCAAGGCAGATTATCAGGCGTGAGGGAGCAAAGAGTGGCCTTGGCCGTGGGGAGAGATCTGGTCAGCTGCCAGATTCTCTGTGGTTCACACCTCTGTCGGTGGAAACAGGACTGACCAGAGATCAGTGGAATAAACTGAGCACCTCTGTCATGTCATATCTTTGGACAACCACTTGATTTGTCCATTAGATTTGCTCGAAATTGTTATATTTCCAATGGGATAATAAACCATCTATCTATCTATCTACCTTTAGTCCTCAGGAATGAGGTTAACAACAGCAAACTGATTGAGGGTCAGAATGTACATGAACTAATCAGACTACAAATGAGTGCCGAATGAGGAAATTATTTAGTTTGGTTGATGAGGCTAGGTGCATATTGAGATCTTAATCCACTTCAACCTTTGTCAAATGCTCATGATCCTGCCCTCATACTTTTTTCAATAGCACAAAAAAACAGGAAGGCATTTATACCGGCTCTTGAGCTCCTAGCTCCCAGTCTTGTACCATAGATGCACCTTTGATGAATTTAACATTATGTTTCCAAGGAAGTGACTTTGGTATGGAGCACTCAGCTAGAGTTACAGTACTTCTACCTCAGTGGTAAGGAGATGTCAACATGTCTTTTTACCTCTCAAGGGGGAGTCATTTAAGGCCTTATAATACTTTAAATCATGACATCTCGATCTCTTTTTAACTCAACTTGGGTCAGTGACCCTGAACTCAGATGAACTCTCTTATGAAGTCTCATAATCACTGACCCCCTCTCTTCCTACGTCCTACTCCAACTCCACTCTCCCCAGTGTTATCCTGAGGGGATTATCAAATTCCCAGCATTAATGTTCTCTAAGAGAGGACTAATATAGAGAAGACTGATTCTACCCCTCCCTTGATTATACCCGCATCTCACTGTCTCACTGGATGTTTATGTGTACGTTAAAATGTTTTTTTTTTTTTATTTAATTTTTTTAATTTCCTGACATCCTACCAGTACAGCAAAGGCTTCCTTCTTAAAAGATGTCAGCATCCCAAAGAGAGGGAAATATCATCTTTCCCTTCGTGACTTTGGGGTAGGAGTCATGTAATTTAAGCCCTCTGTGGTGAGTCGGGAGGCTGGTCACAGCGCTGGTCAGACAGAGGGGTCGGCAGCCGAGAGGCACGCACAGCTGGGGGTGATGTCATCATCACTGGGATGTTTTGTTGCGACGGAAAAAGTGATCCTTTGAACCAGCATTCAGTCTCATTCCTGGGATTGTCAGAGTGCTCGTTGCTGTTGGCAGTCGTGAGAGGAGTGTGATTCCTGCTACTTTTCTCTCTGTCACCATGCTCCCTAGGAGGATGGACTGATTAAGGGAAGTGATGTGATTGCATTGCAGCACTTTAGCACGGCACAAAAATGAGAAAAATTCTAGTCCCTATTGTCTTTTTAATAATTGGTCTCTGTTTGAATTTGCAAGAAAGGTATAAGCAGTGGAGCAATTTTTTTGTACCAGAGAACCTTGAACTGGCTGTTTGTTCCTGTGTCCCAGGAGAGTGTTAATCAGTGATCCTCACAGTTCAGGTCAGAAAGCCGCTGACTGTGGAGCACATCTGGCCCAAGTCTGGTTTAGGTCTGGCACCAGATACGGGCCAAATCTGATTTGGATGCAGGCCTGTGTGTACAGGTGAAACATGACCAATTCCAGAAAACCTGCATATGGTCAAAATGCCATTGTGCCACACAAATCAGTGTTGTTTTAAAGTTGAGCAGTGGTTTTTGCAGGTGCCCGGGTCCTTCTGAACCTATTGAAGTGTCCTTGAGCAAGGCACTGATTCCCAAACTGCTCCTGGTGGTACCTTGCATGGCAGTCGCTGCCACTGGTGTATGAGTGTGTGTGTGAATGGGTGAATGTGAGCCACGAAATTGTGAAGCGCTTTCAGTGCCTAATGCTTTGAGTGCATTTACCGTTTACATCACAGCAGCAGATTGACCAAAAGGTCAATGGCAGCAGCTGTTGGTGTTGGTGTGTCTCAGTGATGCGTTTGTGCTGGCCGTGAGCAGGGTGGAGTGTGGTGAGGCGGAGCGGGTGTTGTGGGTCACGGTGAGACAGCGTTCCTCAGCTGACATACGTGCACAAGCAGGGTTCAGACCAGGTGTGAGGGGCCACGGCCAGAATGCAATCAGAGACACAGCCGATGAGTGTCTGCCACCTGGGAGAAAACAGGGGTCTTGCAAAACCATTTACCAACATTTACTTCGTTTTTCTCTTTTTCTCTCTCTTTTTTCACCAACTTGTTCTTTCACTATCTATCTATCTGTCTATCTATCTTTTCCTCTACATCTGTATTCCTTCTCTTTTAATCTTGTTTTCTGTCTTTTTTCTATCTCCTTTATTTATTCTCTTTATTTGTCCCTTTGTCTCGTGATCTTTCTCTACTTTACTCCTTCTATCTTTGTATGTCTCTTTCTCTCATTGCCTGTCTCTCCTCTACTCCCAGCCATCTCTTCTCTCTGTCTCAGTGTCAGTGTTATAACAGGATTTTAGTGTTCAGTTTTCCCATTTTTGTATGATCTGCAGGCTATCCGGTTGCACTGTGCTGTGCTGAGTGAGGATATTATTTGATTTGCTTGATAAAGTTAAACTCTTCACACATGTTATGGTTCCACTTATGCGCATGTTTCAGGAGGATTGAGTAATTTCACAGGGCAATCTGGGCTCTCGCACCATGGCTTGTACTGGTGTTAAGCTGTGGGAAAATATCCCTGGAAAAGACACCTGTTAGAGCCTACAAAATCCAATCTGTTCTTCAGAGGAAATCAAAACAAAAGGCTTTAAAAAGTATGTATATAGCACTGGTTTTGCTGTAGTGTTTCCATTGTGGATGTTCAAAAAGTAAAATTCTTAAAGCTTTTTTTTTTTTTGATGATTCGTTCCATTTGATTTCCAGTTGACCGTCTGTGTGTGTTTGCATGTGTGTGTGAAAGAGAGAAAGAGAGACAGACACAGAGAGAAGGAGAGAGAGATTGTGGTGGGAAAGTGATGCTTGTGTAATTGGTGTAGAGATTAGATGAACAGAAAAATGCACATGGCCTCCTCCCTTTCTACCTCTTCTCTACCTCTCTCACTCTTTTTCTCTCCACCCCTCTCTCTTTCTGTCTCACTCTCCCTCCTTTCATGGCCTGCGGTCTAGGGCTTATCAGCCCAGGAGCGCTGGGAAGAAAGCAACACTGAATACCACCATAGATTAGCAGCACACACACACTCACACACACACACACACACTCACACACCACACACACATACACACACACACTCACACCACACTACACTCACACACACACACACCACACACACACACTCACCACCACATCACACACACACACAACACACACACACACACAATAGAGAAGGAGGAGAGGGGTGGTACAGTTCAGACATTTCCTCAAACGTGCTGATATTCTTAGAACAGAAGATGCTTGAACATGCACACGCACACACACACACAACACACACACAGAGGTGGAAACATATTTAACACTGTTATTTCCATTTCAGTTTTTGATTTGTGGGTGCACATGGTCTTTTGTGTGTTCGTGTGTGTGTACATGTGTATCTGTGTAAGTGTGTGTGTGTGTGTGTGTGTGTGCAGTGGAATGTGATGGTAGCACGCACCTATGCTGTCTTTGTTCCAGCTGTCTCTGTTTGGCTTTCCTGCTCTCCTAGAAGCTGACACCTCTGAGACAAACGCCAGTTCCCCAAAGGCAAAGCCTGGAGTAGTAGAGTGCAAACCATGACTGAGCATGTGAAGTCCTATTGAAAGGGTGTCAAGTGTGTCATGTGACTAAAAAATAATGTCTGCAAAAGTTCTTGCAGAGCTTTGCCACATACATCAGAACATTTGAAAGGGCACAGATGTTGTGTACTTTGATTGGATAGCAAGAGTTCTATGTAGCAGTGTTGTCCTGGACATGGTGTGTGACTGTTTATTTTGTTTCCCCAGTGACATGTAACATGGGAAACTATAAATATAACTAACTATAAATAAGTGCGTTGTCATACAAATGTCATATAAACAGAATAATGTTCTGTTTGACATTTTACCACCGAAGAGGGACTATGGAAGCCAACAGCACCACGACTGTGATCTGTTAATAACAATTCTTTTGCTGAGTGACACTATGTAACTGAGTGACTACAGGGACTGTATCGTGCATGTGTGAGTTGAAATTTCTCTGTGTGTGTGTGTGGGGGGGGGGGGGTTCTCCTCTTGTGGGTACCAAATGTGCCTGAAGTAAATTTGTTCTCTGCTTATAGGGTCTGTGCTGTGTTTATGTGTGGGTCTGCTTGTGTGAGGTGAATTAGATGATATATAGTCCAGGCTGACCCTGAAGAGATAAGGAGCACGTAGTTGTACTCCACTTTTGGATTTGTTTACACACACAGACACACACAAACACACACACACACAAACACTTCTATAATATGCTGGAAATGAGAGAGGATTTGCCTGCAAGGGAGGATTTGCCCAGTGCCAACCCAACCTTTTCACATACAGTCTGTGGTTGCAGGCTTGGCCCAGAACTTACCTGTGACTGGCCCAGACCTAGCTTTAATTAGGTACAGGTCTGGCTGAAATGTCCCAAGTTAAGGTGGGTCCTTAGCAGAGTGAAGTGTTTTTCTCCTTGACTTACTATCTTCAAATGCCTGCATACGTGAACCATGGATCAGGTGTCTATTAGCAACAGCAGAGCAGAAATTATGGTCGGTCTCATTAAACTCAATGCTTTGATTTACAGGCTGTATCTTCTCCCAGGCCACCTCACCTGGGTTATCAAAACCCACACAGTGTTGTTTGAATCCCCTGACAGCGGTATCACTTCAGTCTTCATCCTTCACTGCTAGTCTGGGGCTCTGGTTTCAGGCAGACTGACTGAATGCTGCTATCTCAGCTCTTCTTTCTCCAGGATAAACAAGAGGAACCTGTCCAGCTGATGGCTATCACTGATCACAGGGACATCACTGGGAGATTCTTTCTCTTGCTTTTTTTTTGCTTTGATTTTTCTACCTTAGGGCTTGGCCCAGTGCCCAGAGAGAGGCTTCATCATCACAAACTCGAAAGACTAAGAGAGAGTGTGTGTGTGTGTGTGTGTGTGTGTGTGTATGAGATTGTGTGTTTGCATACAGGGGAGATTATTGTATGTGTGTGTGTGTGTATGAGATTGTTTGCATACAGAGGAGATTATTGTATGTGTGTGTGTGTGTGTGTGTGTGTGAGAGAGAGAGAGAGAGAGAGAGAGAGAGATTGTTTGTGTGTTTATGTCAGTGTCAGGTCTCGTGTGCTCTGAGGTGCTGAAGCTGCAGTGATAAGAGCAGGTGATAGAATGGGGTGGAGGTGATGACTGAGGGGAGATGATGACATGTTGGGATGGTCAGACTGGCCAGGTGTTTGCACTCTTCTCATCACCTTTTTCCATGATCTGTCGTTCTCTTCTTCTTTATTTCCCTGAGCTGCTGTGTTCTTTCTGCCCTCCTTTCTACATCTTCTCTTCTATCTTTCTTTCTTTCTTTCTTTCTCTCTTTTTTCTTCTTTCAGTGAGTGGAAGTCCTTAAGACACTTGAGACTTGAGAATTGATTTTCATCTTTTTTAAGTAGGCCTACATGTTGTAAAAAGATCAAAGGATTAGTTTTCTGTCTGCCTGTCATTGTCTCTGACATTCTCTCTTTTCTTCCCTCTTCCTCTCTACCCTCCTCCAGCGGTGTGCAGCGATGGTGTGTGTTTTAACGGTGGAGTGTGTCGCTTGGGCTCCGCCCAGCTCTGTGACTGCGCTGCGGGCTTCACCGGGGCCAGCTGCCAATACGGTAAGAACTTTCATAAATTAATTTTCACAACAACATACACACAACAACAACAACAACATTGTATTTACAGGAAAGGCATCCAGAGCACATTACAGTGATGAAGGAAATTTTACTAACCATCAGCAATGTGTGGCACCCACCTGTGCTCTGAGCTAGTATGTGCCAGAACACTCACCACAAACCAGCTTGAGGTGGAGAGTGAGGGAATGGATGAATCAGCCATTACACCACATTTACACACACACACACACACACACATACACACAAGAGAGGTGAATAATTGTTGACCATTTCATTTTACAGCATGAACCAGGTTTCACTTTCCTTCCACTTTGTTAGGATAGGATGACAGCATCACAGACATCAAACCAGTACCCCTCACATTCTGTATATCATTAGTGTTACCTAGCGAGGCAGATGGAGATGGATTGTTTTTGGTGGATACCTGCTGTGGTTGCCTCTGAGCAGGAGGTATTGAGTGGAAAAATGTCAAACAGCTCCAGGAAAGTGAAAGTGCTGCCATGTTTGCCCTAGTTTACTCTCTCTGACGACTCTTTGGTTGTCGTGGTGCGTTAAGCCAGGTGATTTCCCTCATTAGGTCCCATTATCCCCAGTGTTAGCGCTATGCTAATGGAGATGCCAATAAGAGTAAGGCCAGATGGTGGTCGTAAAACACATGGGAGGACTCCCACAGTCTCAGCACTCCAACAGACCATACAGTGCACATCAAGTGGGCTGGCATTAGCTAAACACACACAATTAGCTAAACTAGAGACCAGTCTTGACCATTTGCATCTGAACCCCATTATACTGTTGTCCACAGCATGCAGTCATGGAGTTGTAGAAATAGATATCGTTTGGTTTCGTATTCAGTTCAGTCCAGTTCAATTCAGTTATATTTATTCAGTGCAATTTACAATTTGCAATTTACAATAGTATTGTAAATACTACAGTATTGTAAATGGTATGTTTATATGGTAAACTTGGGACAAGTCATGTTCACAGTTGTAGTCATATCTTTAGTAGTTAGTTTAGTAGGTGGGAGTGGGAAATGATGGTTTATTAGATAACTGTTTTATTCTGCCTTTAGCATGGATGGAATGTCCACACCCTTGGAATGGGGAAACTCCTTCCTGATAAACTGCAGCATTCCTGGACATCTCGTAGGAATGCACTATGTCCGAACACACGGAAGGTCTTTTTTCCAAAACAAAGTCCGGCAAATCATAACACCGCACACTGGAATCTCTCCCCTACGCGTTTGGCACAGAAAC
>PYXC01001356.1:12500-17500 GCA_015244755.2 Tenualosa ilisha
CAGCTGTTGGAAGCCATCAGTGTCTGAGATGGCCAGAAGAGCCTGACGTTGAGCTGTCATTTTAGTGTGACTCACCCTTTGGCGTAATTTTTTACGACCCTTCACAAATGGGGTCAGAAAGTTTAGAACCTGCTCTGTTCTAATAAATGGGCACAACTGGTTTATTTGAACAATGCCTCACACTTACTTAATTTTCAGTGATTTGTTCCTCTTGCTCTAAGCACGATTTCAATTCATATTTCAAACAAGCGTCATTGGGAATCACGTGTCAGAATAATATATTGCTAAAACTATTAAAGGTGATATCATTCAAGGCCCTTGTAAGGCCATTATCCACAGCTGACTGGCACATTAAGTTGTCACTCTGGCAGAAATGAATGAAGCAATTGTTTGGAGTTGTAGGCACTGTTGAAGTCTCACTGATTATAAAGATGTAATAAACCAGTAATAAAGCACACACAAATCACTAATATGATATGACAAATATGACCTTAAGCAAATCTGGAGTGACCTTGTAGTCGTGCGTTTGTTCTTATTTCCCATAAAAAGTGTCTTTATGGCGTGTCTTCAGTCAGTGGCCATCTGCCTTCCATTCTTCACACTTGTTGGCCCTTTGCACAGTCTGTGTGCTGGTTTGTTCTTCAGAGCATTCTGGTTACTACTGTGGGATGAGGCCCAGTTTGGCTCTAACCTGGGCTGTTTTAATGTGCCAACCTGGCAACATCTGTGCTGAAAACATCACTTACATTACTCTCACCCTCTCTGTGTAGAGTACTTTGCTTCATCCTTCTGCTGGCACCTTTGTGGTTGGAAAATTGATATCTGTCAAATGCATGCCTGTAAGACATCAGCAGTGATCCAACAGATGGCCACTGGTAATCTGTCTTTTTTTGTTATTTTACCTCAGCAACATGCACAGGAGTCATTAGTATGGGGTTGTGCAAGGAGTAAGTTTGCACTTTAGTGATACATGAAGTCTAAATGTTGGGCTTTGTCTTATTGCATTTATATTTTTATTCTATCGATTACATCAGGGGCAGTCTCCCTATAGAGAAACTTAGGGCTAAGTGCCTTGCTCAAGGGCGCAACGGTGGCAGCCAGGATTCTAACCCACAATTTTCCAGGTTACTTGCATGCTAGCCAGGTTCCTCAACCACTACACCACCGCCACAGCATTATTCCCCCCATGCTCCTCCAACACTCTCACCCTCTGAACATTAAAACAACATCAGTGAGTAAATCCACATTCTCGTGCCAGTCTTTATATAGATCTGTGTGACCCTGCTGAGCACATCAGTCATTACATAACATATCCATAGTCTTGACCATACCAGTCATTGCAGCATATCTATGCTGCTGAGTGGGTCAGTCGTCACGTAGGCCGAGCTAATCTTGAGTTCTGACCAGCTCAGTCATCACATAGCTGATCTGGAGTCTTGACCTGGTCGGTTGTCCCAGAGAAACTGAAGGCTTCTTCAGAGTAGGAAGCCCTTTCAGGTAGTCCTCACCCAGACTGACTGGCTGGCTAGACTGACATCTGGGGTATATGAGTTTGTAATGTTGCGGTTTCTGATTCATGAAAACAAAACAATGCAAGCCTTTAATGAGACTTTTAGAAAACAAATACCCAGTCTCCCACACACAGAGGTACAAGCATGTGGAGCTGAGAGGAACACACACTGTCTTGAGAGAGAGGGAGGGAGAGAGAGAGAGAGATGCAGACAGACACATGCACTGAAAGAGAGGAAGAGGCAAATGCACACAACCTGACCACACACACCACTAATAACACCTGAGGCCCACAGTACATCAGCAGGAGACATCAGGAACCACTCCAGATACCCTCAGTCTAACCACACACACACACACACACACACACAAAGTAGCTTGCAAGAAAAGCGCACTTTGATCAATTGTGTGCACTTCCACTCACCCCATGTTATTCATCACCCCTTTTTCTAAAACAGATTAGACAAATATAGATGAACATGGAGGACTGAGAGTGGGAGATTAAAAAAAAGAGAAGAAAGAGAGAGACTGAGAGTGAAAGATACAGAGAGAGTGGAAAAGAGACCTGCTTGTGTGAGGGTGTCACAGCCCTGGATAAACACACACACACACACACACACACATTCACACATGCCCATACACTGATTAACCCAAGACTGACATTCTGTCCTGTCAGCACTTACAGGCTGTAGACACACTCCAGGAGTCAGGAACACACTCCTACCTCCCCCATGCTGTCGTTTTTGTTGTGTTTCCTGTCTGTTGATCTTTACAGTGTGTGTGTGTGTGTGTGTGTGTGTGTGTGTGTGTGTGTGTGTGTGTGTGTGTGCGTGTGCGTGTGTGTGTGTGAAGTGCACGATGCCCCAAGTGAAAGCCTCCTTTCACTGCGGCGATAATTGCAACATTATCATTTTTTTTCTCTTCCTCTCGAGGAAATGATTTCTGGGCAGTGAGCTCATGTCTTGGCTTAGCCTAGCGTAGCGTCGTGCAGCAGGGCGCTGCCAAACCCAGCAGCCTGCTTTAGGGATCCAAACACTGTCCCTGGTGGCCCGTGATGACTGTAATATACCTTTATAGAAGCTTGATTGACAGACTGTCACTCAATCACAGACATACACACCAGGAAACACACATATACCTACATTTTGACACACCGTGTCCCTCTTTGAAGATGTCTGATTGTTCAGCGCTAAGAATACAGGGATACATCATCATCTCCCTGGTGCACATTCAAGACCGGTTTCCTTTCTCTAGACTTTTTACAGGAACCAGTGAAGTTGAGTGGCATGTATTTATGTACAAATGTTCTCTGGAAAACAAGCCAAAAAAAAAAAACCCGCTAAATTGTGATGTCCTTGAAACTGGAGCCTCTGGTGGATCATAAAGAGTGATGTGTAATTATTTTTCTAGGTGAAACAAAACCTACATTGAGGAGAGGGGGAAAATTTGAGCATCTAGTTGTCAGTTTTTTTTTATCTTGAAAAAAATCTGTTGCCTCTGCAGCATGTGTAAAATCCGACCTGCTATACGGAATAATATAAAGAATGGAACAAGAGAAGGGCAAGCGTCTGTGAACAGTTGTGTCGCTGAGAGTAGTACAGTGTTATGCTCAGTGGACGAAACAGGAATAAAGAAATGATAGGGCATGGTAGTAGACTGTGGAGGTGTGAGATAGTAACTGCTGTGGAGTGGAACCAGAAGAATGAACGAGACGTCTGTTGTTGTTGTGAGAGAGTCAACTGTGGGGGTTTGGTGTTAGTGGGAGTGTGAAACAGTAACTGTGGAGTAGCAAAGCCAAACTAATGAGAGAGCCATGTGTGATGGGGTTCCTGTGGTATTTAGAACTTGTGAGAGGTTTGAGGAGATGTAACAGGGAAGCTACTGTGGAGGGAATCCCAAAAGAGTACTGATCATGAAACCTGCCTCTGGGATGCATGTGTGAGTCTGTTAAACTGTGAAAAATAAAAATTCATGAGGGAAGGAGGCCTGTGGAATTCAGAGTTTGTGAGAGTTTTAACCAGCAAACGACTCTGGAGAAAAAGTGAAGTTAATGAGAGGCCCACCTGTGGACTTAAAGCTGCTTGAGTTTGCTCCCCAGATCAGAAGTCCAGTGTGTTTGAGACACTTGGGCTCACTCACACGCCTGCCTGCCTGACGGTGGCTCAGCGCTCAGTCAGATGAGCCGAGGGCACCCACAGACACGCTCTGTCGATGGAACGGAATCTCTCTGAGCCAGATGACTAGTCGAGAGTGGAGAATGCCATGTTGCCATTGTGTCCGTTGAGGACGCTTTGTCTTATGAGGTTCTAATGAAACTCATTTCCTGTGGAGATTTTGTAAATTGATGTCCTCCTCTTCCTCCTCCTCCTCTTCCTCCTTCTGTTTTGCCCTCTGAGTCCAATCATGACCAGTCCACCCCTCTGATTGGTGGAATATAGGATGCAGTAAAGAGAAATTTTCCAATCTCAACACTTGAGCAATTCCCTTCATTAATTAAAAAAAAGCATCCGTCTGTAACTCTTTGTCACCTCACAGTTTTCAAGATATTATCATTCTGCTTGTACACTCAAAAAACCCTTGGTATTGGAATTCTGATCTGGCGTAATAGAAACATAGTGATACAAACAAACGTAGTGAATCAAAACAGTTCCAGCCAATGAACACATATTGCATTGGGATAATGAAGGAAAGGGTGCTGTTTGACAGGCTGATGAGTTCAAACATTACCAAGCGTTCACTAGATTCATAGACCTCCTTTACTCAGTTACTATTGTGAACTTTGGTGCAGGTTTTTGCTCACCTCCCAGTGAGTAAATCCTGATGAGCAGGATATCTGAGGATATCTGCACGGCTGGTTCCTTTCCCATCTGAGCCCTGTCAGGAAACAGGAGCTAGGGTTAGACAGGGTCAAAGGGTCACTGTGGCTTGGTGTCAGCAGTGGACACTAGTCTTACTCAGCTGCTGGGGAGGTGGGGGGGGGGGGTTCGAGGTGATGAGGGTCATGTGGCCATGCTGTGGTCAGGGTATTTGAGTGTGTCCATTTTACTGCAGGTCATCAGGGTCATCATACCCAGTTGCTTTCAACAGAAGCCTCTGTTCAAGTGTGTGTACGTGTGTGTGTGTGTGTGTGTGGTGTGTGTGTGTGTGTATGTGTGTGCCCGCATATGTGCTTGCATATAACGTTATGTATGTGTGTTTTTTAGACAGAGGGAAAGAGTTTTTGAGTTTCACATTCACTTCGACCACTCCTTTAAACACACACACACACACACACACACACACACACACACACCACATGAAGTAAAAAAAAAGTGTGTCCTGCCATGGGTGGAGATATGACCATGTGAGTGTGTATCCCCAGTAGCAGCAGGGGCTGTAGTGGTGACAGCAGCAGTGCTAGAAGTGTCCTGCGTGCTGCTGGAAAAAAGTGGCTAATGGGAGAAGGTTTCCATCTGCCCCGCGCACTCAGGGGGCTTTTATGATGCTCCTGC
>PYXC01001356.1:22500-32500 GCA_015244755.2 Tenualosa ilisha
ACAGACCCGGCCCAAATACCTTGCCATCTGGGATCCTGTTGCAACTCGTGACCAATGACCAATGTGGCCAAATTTGTCAGAACACCGTGACATCATGCGAATAACAGAACCATGAAGAACCACGTATGAAAGAATTCCTGCCGTATTTGCGAAGAGTGTCATTTGAGCAGTTGGAATGCCTGGTTGGAGACACTCTTTAATGCAGACTACAGTGCCTTGCTCTGAGGTCACTCAAAGTCCAGTGGATTCTCCGAGTGTGTGGTAAGCACTGCCTATAGTTATTCCAGACTGTTGTGGAAGTATACATTCCCCCACTTGCTTTGTGTTACTCTACCAGAGTCTCAATGCAGAATCCTCACCATTTTAAATCTGAAGCACACACAGCTTTTCATATTGAAATAACCTATGTGCCTGGTGCTTGATGCCCCCCTGCATATGAATGCAAAGTTGAAATGAAGGGCTTGAACTGCAAGGCTCATTGAAATTCTGCTGGCATTGGGCGAGTGGAGGGATTAATCAGTTATTAGGAGTCTTAGTTGGTGTGCAGCCTTCCGTGACCCCCGCGCCGCTCAGTGGACAATAGGAGGCCAGTCTGAAGGTAGCTCGCTCGGCTCTTGTCGTCGTCCTTCTCACAGCCACTCTCTTCCTTCACTTCTTTGTCTCTCCTTCACTGTTAATATTCATTTCTTTCCTCCATTTTTATTCCTTCCTTCTTTTTCTTCCTTTCTTTCCACACTCTTACTGTTTATCCATCTGTCTTTCATATTCTTATCTCTCCCTCTCTCTTTCTCTCACTCTCTCTTTTTCCCTCTCTGTTCCCCTGCTTCTCTATTGCTCTCCTTCCTTCTCCTCCTTATCTAAATCTTGTCCTAAATGCTCCTTGTCTCCTGGCGATAAGCGATTCATATCCTAACCAGCAACCTCGTTCACCCTTCCACAGTCGAAGTGTGAGGACGGAGGTACTTGAGACTAGAAGGCGACAGACAGGCTGTTTGTTTTTCTTGCACTTTTGTTGACACGATGAGTTGACGAATCTGGAAGCCCCATTTCCTGTCGATTGCAGGGAGTTTTTTCTGGAGCCCCGTCCTTGTGTCGTAGTGGAGCCCAGAGGGTCAAAGGTCACTCTAAATGTGTCCTCCTGACTCCATCTCTGTTTCTCACTTTTCCTATGCCTGAATGTCAGAGGTCATCCCAGACTTGCCCTGTTTATCTGCCCTACACGAGACACAGGTGGGACACACTTTAAATATAGCATGACTCTGCAGTACATCCCTGGAGTTCACAGAGGCCCCCTTGTCCCCGGGTCATTGTGTCAGGTTGAGGCTAACTGTTCATGTGACCCTTTCCTGTGTTACACAGACACCCTGGAAGTCAACCTCCCTGTGCCCCAAGAATGACCTTTCTTCACTGGACACTGAAACAGAGAGTGGGTGTGGAAAGTAAAATATAATGGACAACCAGATAGCCACTGGTAGGAAAGGATGGGTTGACATTCTGTCACTATTATATGAACTGTGGCTTGAGAAATGCATGTTGCATTTCATAATGTGTATGAGGAACAGTACATTCACTGTAGTAGTCAGAGCTGGATATAAAGTGATCAAAGACTATACATTATTCATAGTGTCCAGCTTCCTTTAACCGCTCGTTTTTATTATGCTTTTACATAATCATATTTTATTTGTTGTAAAGTCAGATTATCAACATACTTAAGCCTGTTTCTTTAGGCACATAAGGAAAAAAACAGTTATAAGTGACAAGGCTTGAAAAAGACAAGGCTTGGAGAGGGAGCCGCAGTCAACAGGACTTGATGAATACCCAGCCTGGCTGTCCTGCCACCCCACCCCCACCCCCACCCGCACCCCACTAAGGGCCACTCTAATCTCTTCTAATTGTGGAGTAACCCCCCCCACTGTGTGTCACTGAGGAGCGTGCTCATTAGGCTCCTTACTGCCGCGACGATGAAAGGTCGATCTCCGCCGCAAAGGGGACCCAGCCATCAAGCGCAGGCGAAGGCCAAGCCGACAGTGGTTTGCAAAACACAATTAGGGAGTTAAGTCAGTGTTGCCCCGCTCTGCCTATGCGTATGGCTCACACACTATACTATACACAGTATACTGTGTACCACACCGTAAGCCCTCAACATGTGATGCTAGCTTTTTCCCACTATATCTATATTCATTTCTCTCTTTCTCTGTCTCTCTCTATCTATCTACCTCTATATCTGTCTATCTATCTATCTCTCTCTTTCTCTCTCTTTAGTTTTTATGGCTTTTGGACTTCTGGGGATTCATTCTTGTAGATCTTCTGTACCAAAGTGTTACTGTTCTGGGGGAATTCAATAGTACAGAGATTTGTTTGTGCTTTTTGCAGTCTTTTTTCTGCTGCCACTCTGAAAACAATATACAGTATCAACACAAACCATATGTGTTTTTGAGCGCAATAGACTGTTACATCTCCATTATGCTCTAAATAAAAAAACTGTTCAAACCACAAACAGCTTACAGCTAAAATGTTGATGTTTTTATCCATTTTACGAGGTTAAAAATAAAGTCAATGAGTGAGTGAGTGAGTTGTCAGTCGTTTATGTAGAGAAATTCATTGGGAAAGTGCCTGTTATTACCCCTTAATTAGAACATAACAGAGGAAAGTTGTGGTGAAGTTAAAACAGTTGAGTGAGACCTCCTTCTGAGCCCACCAGTGCCTTTAGAGAATCACAATGTTATCCTATAATGTTATCCAAATGTTTTCCTGATGTTATCGTAATGTTTTCTGAAACAGCTGGTCTTTGTTTAGATGCTGAAGCAACTGGTCTTATATGTAGTCTGTCAGGTCTGTGTCTATTGTGCCAATGAAGCATTAGCATGTTAGTCATCTTTCACCAATGCATAGAGCAGTCAGTCACGTGTTGTGTTCCTCTTGGTCAGGACAAGCGTGCCAGTTTAAATAGTTATTTATCGGCGCCTGAGTTGAGCTTTTGCCTTCCCCTCTGTGTGAGATCAAAGTGTCTTACTGCCTGTCAGCTTTCTATACCTCTGTACCTGCTTGAACACACATGCACGCACACACACACACACACACACACACACACACACACACACACACACACACACACACAAACACACACACACACAAAGACAATCGCACAAAAAACACACGCATACACACTCACTAAATGATGGCTTTGATCTCTTGAAACTGTCTGTTCTGTCAGCTGGACTGCTAACAGAGGGGTGAAGTGTTTTGAATCACTGTACACACACACACAGTCTCCTCTCTCTGCTTCATGATGATTTGGAGGGATGAGTTAGTGTGGGCACATCTCTGTTGAGTCTGAGTAAGACAACTCTCTGGGGGCCTGCTTGTGTTTGTCTTGTTGAAAGAAAGGTTCCTTGGGTGGTCATTTCTTTAGGTAGCCTGGTGCACCAAACGCTTTCACATTGTTTCACTTTGTGCAAAGCATCTGGAATCCCTCAATTGCCAATTGGTTTCCTTCCTTGTGGGCAGATACTTTCTGTGAACTTTAAAAATACTGGGCATGCCAGATCCCTCTGTTTGCTGATTGCCCAGCCAAAAATTTGTCTAAGGAAAGCTAAGCCTGTTGGGAGATATGTGACTGTGCTGTAGTTAAATGTGATATTGATCAGAAGCACTAGGTGGCGCTAGTCTGACTATGCTTTAGGTTCCTTCACTATATTAAATTCTTTTATTATTCTGTACATTGAGTGTAAAATAGCTGTCTTTAAAAACTTGATTAATCTATTTCAACAAGTGCACAGCGACTAAAACATGAGCCAGCGATAAGATAAGATCGTCGTGAAGGTCATAGTACACACTTACCAGTATACAGAAACATTCCTCAGTGTCAATTAATACTGAAATTAATTGCTATATTGCTTTAGCTTAACCACACTTCAGAGTTGGCCACACGTGACAGAGCTGAAGTGGTGGTGTAAATATTTGGTGGATTCACATCTGTAGGGCAAAGCAGAGGTGAGAGGAGAAGGAGTCTGGATGAGTAGCTAACACAGAGGGGTTAGAGGTCAGCTCCCTGCAGCAGTTGGGCAAATTTCTGCTCCTGTTTACACGTGGTAGAGCTGTAAACCTCACACGTCTGAAAGAGGGACAGAGAGAGAGAAAGAAAGGAAGGGAGTGACAGAATGCCATAAAGAACCGTGGAACTTCTGACCTTTTGTCGGGTTGTCATCACGATCCTGAGGTTCTGGGAACTGTTAATTTCTTCCCAAACAACAGACATAAATTGAGGCCCACTATCTGGTGGCACTTCTTTCTTTCTGTGTGTGTGTGTGTATTCTTGTGTATGTTTATGTGTTTTGTGTGTGTGTGTATGTGTGTCTGTGTATGCTTGTGTATGTTTACATGTGTAGGTGTGTGTGTGTGTATGTGTGTGTGTGTGAGTGTCTCTCTCTTTGGTGTGTCTCTCTCTTTACCATACATGCTCTGCTTTATACTCTCAGTCTGGAGGCTGGAGTGGTTGGCCTGGGCTGCCAGGCTCTGCTGCCCCAGATGAATCGTTCTCTTTTGGGCTGGGGAGGCCGGGCCTCTCCCTGGGGTCCATGGAGCAGGCCTCTCATACAGCAGGGAACCAAGGAGCAGGTGGCCGAAAAGAGGACATAGTGTGTGTCCTCCTCTGTGTTGTATAGAATGAAGAAATGAGGAGGGTATGGAAAGAAAGAGGAAAGAACGTGTGAATGGAGAGAAAGAGAGAATGGTCATTGGAGGAATATAATGTAGTGAGATGTGTAGAAGGATCTCTGTTTGTATATATAGAAACACATTCTGTCTCTCACTACATGTGGTATGTCCTTGTATATAGTCACACACACACACACACACACACATTTATAAACATTCACACACAGAGCCCCAACCACCCCCCCCCCCAACCCACACACACACACACACACACACACACACACACACACACACACACACACACATTTATGAACATGTGTGCAATGTCAGGCATGTATGCACATACTGTCACATTCACATGTGCACAGTGGCAAAGACACACTCTCACACACTCGCATGCACGCATGCATGCACCCACCCAAACATATCGGCCTGACAGGGCTAGTAGGTCTCGTGGCTTGCTCTGAAAGGGCTTGTTTGGGGCCGTCACAGCAAGGCTGCCCGCAGACGTGGATTGTGTGTGTCGTGCCAATGGGAAGCTTGTGCTTACATACGTGGCCATTAGAGAGGAATGTGTCCATAGGGGTAACAGTGGCCTCTGCACTCTCAGTGTAAGCACCACTGACACACACCACTCTATGTACAGCAACAGTGATGACCTTACCCTAGCATACTTTTACTATTCCCAGTAGGGGTTCTGTGTGTGTTTGTGTGTGTGTGTGTGTGTGTGTGTGTGTGTGTGTGTGTGTGTGTGTGTGTGTGTGTGTGTGTGTGTGTGCGTGCGTGTGTGTGTGTGCGTGCGTGTGTGTGTGTGCCTGTGTATGTGTTTTCATGTGAAGATGTGTGCGTGTGCTTTCAGGTATCCTTTTTGATCTCAGTGGTTTTACATTTTTGACTGTGTGTGTGTGTGTATGTGCGCAGGCACACAGTATGTGAACACACAATACTGTAGATTTTCTGTGTTCTAGTTTCTCAGGGAAAACTGCTGATGGGTCGTGGGTTTTTTTTTTTTTCGGGCCAAAGAAAGAGCATCGCCAGATATCTGTGTATGTGTGCCGTGTCCTGTCAACACACGCCTGCGGAGAATGAAAACAAAAGACAGCTGTTTTCTAAAAGCAGATATGCAGAGAATTTCAGCCAGGCCCAGTCTGTATGCTTCTGCAGTGTTTTCTGGGTGATTTGTAGGTCTGGCACAGCTCCTAGATGTACGGGATATGAGAACCGGCAGCAATGCATTGAAATATGTCCAGTATAAATTATTGCATCAGTTCAGCACCTGCTGTTGTTATATATATAATATATGTATATCTAATATCAATTGATATTAATGTTGTTTTTAAAACGAAAAGCTGTTTTTCAAAGAGTAATCAAAGGAGATGTCACTCGTTTGTGGAAAAAAAAAAAAAAAATTCTGTACAACCGCTAGATGTCAAGTTTAGCTGTTTAACAAGTTTTTTCTCCGCACACCCCTTCAAACATCCCCACTCCTGAGACAACTTTATTTAAATATGGGCTTTGGGCAGAATACTGCACAGAAACCTTCATAAAAAAAAAAGCATATGGCTTCACCACTGTTGGGGTTTATTATGCTAAAGATCCTTCATGTGCGTGGTGAAGTTGACGCTCCGGAGTAACCTAAACGCACATGTCCGCACCACATCCAAGTGACACCGCTTCAAACCGTGCTAGCCTTCTCTCCACACACTCCCGTTTCCCTCTAGCCAGCCTTCAATTACAGGCTTAAGCGGCACCAGGCCCTTAGCGACTGACGCTGAGAAGTAAGCAAAAGCCATTACTATTGCACGCTGTGTGAAGTGTGGCGTTTCAACCCTTCTCTGATCTGGGCTTTTGATTTGCCACTTCATGTGGTCTCTTTCCCACCAAACGCTGGTTTCCATTCACTCGCTGGGTTAGATAGGAATGTGGAAGGTTTTTTTTTTTGTCATGCTAGTGGAAAGAGTTCCATCCGCTCCATTCAAAGTACAGTTGTTGACAGCGTCACTTTTTGGTGCATCCAACTCTCTGTTGTTCTTTAATGCTCTGAGTGGCCGTGGGAATAAACATTGCTAAAGGCAGAAACGTGTGGAAAGGGAGCTAGATTGGAGAGATTTACAGCAACAGGGAGTCGATTCCATCCTTGCTTGTTTGGTTAGTTCTGGGGTCACCCACTGTAAGATAGGAGCAGGCAGTAACTGAAGAGACGAGTCATGGCCACACAAACAAAGTATCCAACTCCCATGAAAACAAATGGGGAAACTATGACAAAGCCAGACACTAATGGACCCTGGTCTCTACTGCATTAATACATAGCAACTGAGCAGCAAAGGGCCTCTTTGAGTCCCCATTTTGACTGCAAGTGTTTGTCAGTGTTTATTTTTGCGCTGTGTCTCATGTAAATCACCATCACATACTTCATTCCATGCAGCATATGATGAAAGCAGCCTAATCTTCAGGGCACAGCTTGTTGTGTAAGCAAAAAATCTGTGAAACTCTCTTTAGATCCACACAGTGGCGTTTCTCATGCAAACTGGTTTGAGTTTATGGTGCTTCTCGAGGTCAGTTCTCACACACATGCCCAAATGCCCTGCAGATGTGTGTGTGTGTGTGTGCATGTGCGCATGTGTGTGTGTCTGTGGTGTGCTGAAAGAAGAGGTTTACATTACTCAGCCACTAGGGGGCAGTGGTCATCCTCGCTGTTGTACTGCGTTTGTGGATCTGGGCTCCGTACTTGGATTCAGTCCTTTTCCAGAGTTGATGTCCCTGTCTCTGGTTAGAAAGACTGTGTCTGTGATTCTTTGTGTCTAATTGTTGTTGTTTTCAGCATGATCCAGTTTGTCTTCCTCTTCTTTGTCTTCTTCCCTTATATCTCTTGTTATTACTGTATTTCTTGCTCTCTCTCTCTTTCTCTTTCTCTATCTCTCTCTCGCTCTCTCTCTCTGTCTCTCTCTCTCTCTCTCTCTCTCTCTCTCTCTCTCTCAAGCCTGTCAGTCTCCAAAGAATGCAAATCTCCTATGACTGCCTCCTCCTCCCAGTTACATTCACTGACAGGTTCAGCAAAAGTGTAGTGGGATCTTTCCTGGTTACTGCAGGTTCTGTTATTCATGTGTATCAACAGTATCCCCCCACCCCCACCCTTGCCTTTCTGTCCTCTACGCCCCTCCCATGTGGCCACTGTCTCAGAGGAGACTGATGGTGCGGAGAGTTCTAGAATCTTTATGTCTTCGCTGCCTCTTGGTTGCCGGGCCTTGGCTGTGTGCTCCCTCTGCAAATATTTAGATAGGAGCGAGACAGTTGTCTGGCAGGCAGGCTGCAGTGAAATCTTAGACCAATAGTATTATAATAATTCTACCAAAGGAGGCCCAATCAGTGGCGTGGCTGCATTTAGCCCTGCTGTTCAAACTTGATGTGTGTGTCCTGAAAAACCTAAACGGGGGGAGGGGGGGGGTTAAAGAAAGCTTGCCGAGAGACTGGGAGTCTGGTATTGTCTCAGGTGAGCTAATATGGAGACCTCCTTCCTCTGGTGATTTTGTGTGGAAGTCTTCATAATAAACTTGATCCGGATCACGCTTGGGTCGTAAGCATGTGGGATTTGGCGCGTGTGAGCCAAGGATTGTTTGCGATGAATGAAAGCCTATTCCGTTGACCTCTCCACTGGGCCTGTCTAGCTTTCCGTAAGTCTCTGACAGATTAAACAGACGAGACCTTAAGGCTGTGAACCACTTCTCTCTGCATGATGGAAGGGGCTTCTCATCCAGATGAGGGATTAGAGCCCAGCCGAAAGGTGAAGGTCCCTGCCTCACACAACCCCCCTGTGTGATGAATAATGTTAATCTGGCCACTGAGTTTGGCTCCTGACAGGACCGCTTGGCCCCCGAGTGAGTTTAGCTTGGCGCTGGCGCTGTTACTACAAGAATCCCTCCGCTGTGCAAAGGCGTCAGTGCAGCAGCACTGCTCCCAGGGACTCGCGCTGTAGGGCTTTATCACAGGAAGTCACACAATGCAACCGAGGAATGTAAACACACACATACACACACACGCACACACGTACATACTCTCAACCGTGAGTGTGTCACTGGGTTCAGAGCATGTCTGTTGGTACTGTGTTGTGGTTTACAAAACGCATCCCATTCCCCTGCGATAAGGACTATAATCAGCCAATCACTTTATCTCCATTTTCTGGGTGATTGACAGTTACAAAAATCATATTTTGAGCGTATGTCAGCACATTTGTCACACTTCTGATTTTGTGCAGAGCACGCTAACTGAGCGTGTCGTCCAAAAGTCAAGTGAAAGAAAGACTCCAGAAAGCCGTGTAACAGCCTGACTGTAACTGTAGCTCCTCTGTGTGGATGAGATGTTTTGACACATCTGCATGTATCAGGCTTTGAGTGCTCCTTTGAAAAATGAGATCTGCGTTTACACCATCACTGGGAGTTGTGTGTGTTGGTGTTTGGCCCAGAGAGGTGATGAAGCATGGGGCTCTGGTTGGTAGGAGGCAGGGTTGTCTGGCTGGAGGTCTGTGTGTGTGTGTGTGTGTGTGTGTGTGTGTGTGTGTGTGTGTGTGTGTAGGGGGCAGTGGAGTGTCAGGAGGGCAGGGGGGGTCTGCTGCTTATGACACCTTGTACTGATCAGAACCAGATGAGGAAACGAACTGAGGAAACAAACCCTTTGTCATAGTTAGAGGAGGGAAGGACCTGTGATTATGTGTGCGTGTGTGTGTGTGTGTGTGTGTGTGTCAGTGAGTGTGTGTGTATGCCATTGAGTGTGTGCGTGTGTGTAAGTGTGTATGCCTGTGAGTGTGTGTGTGTGTGTGTCTGTGAGTGTGTGTGTATGTGTGTGTGTGTGTGTGTATGTGTGTGTATGCCAGTGAGTGTGTGTGTCTGTGTGTGTGTGTATGCCAGTGAGTGTGTGTGTGTGTGTGTGTCAGTAAGTGCGTGTGTATGCCAGTGAGTGTGTGTGTGTGTGTATGCCAGTGAGTGTGTGTGTGTGTGTGTGTGTCAGTAAGTGCGTGTGTATGCCAGTGAGTGTGTGTGTGTGTGTGTGTGTGTGTGTGTGTATGCCAGTGAGTGTGTGTGTGTGTGTGTGCCAGTGAGTGCGTGTGTATGCCAGTGAGTGTGTGTGTGTGTGTGTGTGTGTGTGTGTGTGTGTGTGTGTGTGTGTGTGTATCAGTGAGTGTGTGTCTATGCCATTGAGTGTGTGTGTGTGTATGCCAGTGAGTCTGTCTGTGTGTGTGTGTGCAATTAGAAAGCAGTTGAGGTTAAGAAAAGGCTTAAGTGGGGAAGGATGATAAGAAGAGCTTGTGTATAATTTGAATGTGTGCTCATATTTCTATGGAGACCAGTGC
>PYXC01001356.1:40000-67500 GCA_015244755.2 Tenualosa ilisha
GTCCTCTGTGATGGGGGGAAAAAAAAGTCTCTGTCCCCAGTCAATAAGACACCCCTGAAATCTTCGCTATAATTTCTAACTACTGTTCATAAGACACCCCTACAAAACTTGAATCACAGCGCATGAGATGCTCCAGAACTCTGACCACATTGGCCCCCTGCTCCCTCCCCTTGCCCTGGTGCCACAGCGCTGCTTTTGGTTAAAGATATTTATCCCCCACTGCCTGGTTGGTACAGTTGCCCTCGAGATGAGAAGGCACACAGAGAGCTTTGATGCCACAGACTTCTGACAACTTTCATGAAGAGGCAACAGCGGAAAAAAAGAAAAAACACATTTCTTTTATCAGCAACAATGTGTGGTTAAGTATTGAAATGTGGGTCTGGAACGTATTGCAAAGCCCAAATTGGTGAGCATTACCATCTATTTTGTGCAGCTGATTGACTCACTGTTCTGGGTGATCTGACTGTTGGGTTTCATAGACAACAGCTGACTCCAGGCCAGATTTGGCGCTGATCCTGCCCTGATCTGGCCCACATTTGGCGCACATGCAGAGTTAGCCGTTGTGTGAGCAAAATATTGGAGGTTCATGTTGTGGTTGCTGCTCAGGAAATGATGTAACCTCCTGTCCTCTTTATGATGTAACCTCCTGTCCTTTTCTGTCCAGCTCATCATTCTGATAAATGAGTCTTTAAATTACCTGAATATGTCTGTGTTTAAACAAGAGAGAATAGCCAGTCTGAGGTAGTCTGCGTGTTTGTGTATGAGTGTGTGTTTTTATGTCTCTGTGTTTGTATTTGTGTTTTACTCTGTGTGTTTGTGCACATGAGTATCTGTCCATCTCTATCTCAAATCCATTCAAGTGCACTGAAATGTGTTGCATAAATGCACCGTAGTTGCATCACATGTACTGTATGTTAGCAGTCAACTTCTTGGACCCTGCAGCTGCACAGTGATGGTGGGTCTGAGACTGCGCTCCTGGTCTCTGGGTTTTGGCATGATGGCTCTGGGCTCTCATCATATTTCACCACCAACCTCAAGCCACACACAGGCCAGATGCCGGGAGACCAGGCTCGGCTGGCCCATATGAAACAAATGAAAATTTAAAGCACGTCTGTGTCAACAGGATCCCTGTGCTAGACCACACACGCACAGACATGGGCCTGGCAAAGCCAAGGAAGAAAGCCAACCCTATAGAGCTTTGTGTGTGCCGACGCTCATGAATCAGAAATCGCTCAGAATGATTGCTGTGTCAGTGACAGAAACTCACATTAGCTCTCTGTCTAAAAACTGGGTCGCACCACCATTTTACCCCCAATTTTAGCCACACTTCATTTTTCTTTTCCAGAATGTGTTTTGGGATGTTTCGTGGTCAAACATTGTACTAACCCATTAGAAACCAAATGCAACATGGGTTACTACATGAAATATGTATAATACAGCATGTATTAGCTCCTGTTTTACATGAAGGTTAGTTGAGCTCCCACCAAGAGGAGTGAGGAGAGAAGAGATGAAGTCTCTGCTAACTTTGCCTGCTGCTTTGGCTGCCATCCTGTTCCTTTTTTTTCTTAGTAGGTAAAACGAGACTCACAAATTCAACACTGTTGTTATAAAACATATCACCGTGTCAGAGACGTGAACCTTTTAGTGCTAACTGCTTCCCCAGTCTTAGCTATATACCTATGCAGCCTTCTCTCTCTCTCTCTTTCTCTCTCCCTCTTCCACTCTTTTTCTCTCTCCCTCTCTCTTTCTCTCTCCCTCTCCCTCTCTCTCTATTTCTCTCTTTGTCTCTCTCTATTTCTCTCTCTCTGTCTTTCTCTGTCTCTCTCTCTCTTGCACGAGCTAACAGGCCTTCATCATGCTCTAGTGAACTGCAACAGAGTGATAACATAAATATCACTCTCCTCGATTCAAGTCAGGTAACTGCGCGTGGCTTGTGTTTGTACAGCTCCGTGAGGACCAGTATGGCCTAAAGGATGTCACCTCCCATCTACTATCCTGTGCATTGACACAAGGGCCCTTAGGTTGTTTTTTTCTCCCTCTCTGGAAGAAGAAGAAGCGAAGGGAAGATGGAGGGAAAAAAAGAGGGAGATGGCTTCGAAACAAAGCGCACAGTGCTGATGTGCGTTTGAGGTCTGTGTGTTGCGTGCCGCTGGCTGCTGGAGCGATGAGTGGGGTTTGTCATTATCAGTTACGCTCAGCTGGGTGCTGGTAGGAGGAAAAAAGCCGCAGATTTTGTTGACAGTCTGGCTTATATCAGGCTCAGAGCTGGCCCAGATCTGGCAGAATTCTGTCAGCTTTTTGCTAACTGAAGGCAAGGGCTCTTTCCAGTTCAACTGCTTTGAGGACCGACGCCAGTACAGTGTTGGGATGCGGTGTTGTTGGGTTGGGTTTTCCAAGGCTAACCACCTCCAAGTTCCCCTCTGCCTCTGCCTCTCTCCCTTATCCTCTCCTCTTCCTCCTCCTCTTCTCCTCCATCTCTCCTCCTCCTCCTTTTCCCCCTCTCCTTCTCCTCTCCTCCTCTCTGTGCATCAGTCTCCAGGGCTTTGGTGTTTGAGCAGCAGCAGTGCGGAGGTCTCTGATTGGGTAGTCTCTTGTGTGGTCACAGGGGCCACTTCTAGCTCTCAATACTCAAAATGGCTGCCAAACCAGGGGCCAAACCAGTCCCCCTGAAGCAGTGTCTAAGGCTTTCTGTAATAAAAACCAGTGCAACTCACTCGTCCACACAGAACCATACTGTTCATCCACAGGAGTGCAGTTGGCTCTGACGCTAATGTGTGAATGTGTGTGTCTGGGGGGCAGTGTGTAGGTAAGTGTGTGTGTGTGTATTTGTGTCTGTATGTGTGTGTGTGTGTGTGTGTGTGTGTGTGCCTGTATGTGTGTGTGTCTGTATGTCTTGCGTGTGTGTGTTTGTCCATTGGCTCTACAGTGCGTGTGTGTGTCTGTCTGTCTATGTCTGTCTCTGTGTCTGTGTGTGTGTGTGTTTTCAACATACATACATCCTGTTCATCCGCCAGCTTTGCTACGGGTGACAGAAAGAGTTTAGTGGTCTATTCATTGAACAATGTTTTTTGGTAGTGAAACGTTACTTAGATTTGCTGAAATATTGAAGCCGGCAGTGAACTTTGGGCTCTCAGTGGTTCTTCTGTTTATTTGGGCCAGTATCATTTTTCATGGTGGCTGTGTCTTGTCAGACTGAGGAAACTTCACTAAAACCAATTAAATCCTACCCCCCCGACTGGAGTGGTCACAACGCACAGCAGTATAAACCTGTTGAATTACCGTAGGGGTGAGAGTGTGTGCTCTCTCAATCATGCCACTTTACAGGGAGCCAACATGGTAGAAAAACATGACAAAGATTAGGTATGATATTTACTTTAGAACTGTATACTTAACCATGAAATATTTGTTTTGTGCTAATTGTAGCCTACGGCCTCACAATCAGTCTACACTCATTTTCAGGAGTTATTTTGAGTCTGTGTGGATCTGTGCCAGAATGCCTTTCTACCTTGTGTCTGGATTACCTTTGGTTTACTGAGTGTGGCTTTGACCTCGCTTACCCTGCTTGCAATGCTAAACATTACCTGGCTCTACCTGTTGTCCTTCATTCATGCCAGAATGGCATGCCTGAAATGCCAGATTCACGCCAAGCTGTCTCGGACTTGAAAAGAGTCCAAGGAAGATTTATGCCAACCGCTGTTGGCTCTAGATGTGGTGTATTGTGACCCAACCTAATCCAACCTAGCTCTGCCTCGAGAGTCCCAAAGGCATCATTCTGTATTGACCATGAAGAAATCACAAAGACACTACAATGTTGGTCTCTGTTGCTGTCTCAGTTACCATGTCCACCACTCTGCAACACTTCCAAGATATGCACCTCTGGTCAGCCCTATTCCTAAGAGTCTGGTTCAGTTCTGCTGTTCCACTTTTCTCTCTCCCTCTTCTCTCTCTATCCTCTTTTTGTTCTCTCTCTCCTCCTTGTGCTATTCATTCTCTCTTTCTCCTCACTAATCCCTATCTTCTCCCTCTTCTATCCATTCTCATCCTCCCCTCTTTCTCTCTCTCCCTTCGCGTCCTTCTCTGTCTGTTCTCTCCCTTCTCTCGCTCTGTCTGTCAGTGTCTGGAGTGTGTCCGGACCTGCTCTCCTCTCCTCAGCTGTCTGAGAGGCCAATAGGCAGCTGTGAGAAGCAACAGTCTGTTGGGCCTCTCAAACTATAAGAGCCCTCCCCTTGGGTCCAGCCACCCTATCAGTCCCAGACGACTTCCTGTCTTCTGAAGTGCCAGAATCATATGGCGTTGGAGGAGTCTCTAAAGCTTCTTAAGTGGCCCAGTAGAAGTGCAGATATCATTGGGCCTATAGTATGTATGATCCAGATGCATTGGGTCAGTGGTGGCCTTATCACAAAAAGGAAGGCTAGAAATTGCTAGGGTTTATCTCACAAGCAGGATATGGGAGAGAGAGGGTAGGGGCTAGACATTGCCTCAGGGGGTTCCAAAGCACACAAATTTACCCTCTCAAACCTGTCTGGTGAGCGTGATTAAATTACTCAAACTATCTGGAGATTAATGAGCTTTTTTTTTTTTTTTTTTTTTTGAGAAGGCACTTTTTGCTACGATATCTGTCTGTCCTGTGATTGGCCAGTTTCACCCATGTGTCTAATATAAAGTCTGTGAAAAGTCCAGCCCTTTGAAATGCTTTGCGACTGATGTACAGCAATGGGTTTGGCTGAAGAAGAAAGAGTAGCCTCTTCATAGACATTCATAGAGTTCCTGTGATTCATGGCTTCTTGTGATGTTTGATTTAAGAACAGATAAAACCAGGTGCAGGAATTTATGCTGACATAGTGAAAAATTCACATCCATTTCGGTGATGATTTGTCCGCTTGTATAATTTTTTAAGACACATTTACACCGTGCTTAATAGGGGCTTTTAAATCTTCACCTCTTACACTGTCTTATCAACTTCACTCACTCTGTGTTACGTGCTCATCTGAAGCAATGTTTATTTAAGTGGTTAAAGGAATGGGAGCTGAGATTAATTTGTGTGATTCTTGGTGTAGTGAAAGAGTACAGAAGGGTGGAGATGTGAGGGGAAGAGAGGAGAGGGGGAAGGAGGGAGAAAGAGAGAGAGCTGGACCTGAGAGAGCACATGAAGAAACTGAGAAAGAGAGAGAGAGAGAGATAGAGAGAGAGAGAGAGAGAGAGAGAGAGAGAGAGAAGGCTCTGAAAGATAGGGGGAAACAAAAAGGGGGCAAGACTTTAAATATAGAGCTCAACCTGATGAGAGAGAGACAGAAGGAGGGAGAGAGAGAGTGAAAGAGAGAGTTGCAGAGGGAAAGGGAATGGGTGGGAAAATGAGTAATTAGTTCTGAGGTTTGTCCCCGGGTAAGACTGCAGTAAGCCATTCACTGCCTCAGTCTTGGTTTCTCTATTTAGCCCAAACAGCTTGAGTTTTCTCCTCTGTAGTTGGTCTCTTACTGAGAGATTGCTCCAGTCAAATCTAATCTGCAGAGTTCTAGACAGCTGAGCTCGTCCCTTGTGACTAGTTCATCATGGCAGTGCAGGGCAGACTGATTGTTGTTCTGCTTTGGTGTTGTGCTCACGTTGGCATCTTAGATGGTGCCTACTACTCCCATTACTGGTACCATCGAAGACACTCCAACTGCTACAACTGCCTTCCTAGATATGGCTACAGTGGCTACAATATGGCATACCTGACCCCAGGTGAGTAGTACTCACATGCAGCATCATATGCAACTGTTCTGCCATCAGCATGCGTTTGGATTATTATTATTATTGGGTGGTAATTAGTAGTGTGTAATGATATATGGTCTGCTAACTGAAATGTTGGGCATGTAATGTTATGTTAAATATGACGCTTAATTATTGCTAAAAATATCCACTTACTTATATCCACATCATCCTCCTGGTCTGATGAATCCCATGGGTCCCATGGGGTCCCATGGTATATGTGGGTTGTAATCACATAATAGCGTGTGTGTGTGTGTGTGTGTGTGTGTGTGTGTGTGTGTGTGTATGTTTTGTGTGTGTGTGTGTGTGTGTGTGTGAGTGTGTGTGTGTGTGTGTGAGAGAGAGAGAGAGGGAGAGTGAGACAAAAAAAAAACTGTGCTGTGATGCAAATTGATGACGTATTCACTTTGGCTCTTTTAAAGCAAAAGACACTTTTTCAAACTGAATGGGCTTTAACTGATTTAGTATGTAAGAAAACATTACTTTATTTCTTAATTTGTTTCCAATAAGGAAACCTCTTTTGTTGTTCCAACCAAATTTCCTGAATCAAATAAATTGATTTGAATGAAGTGAGTTCTTAAACTTATTTGAGCTGTTTTACTCAGCACCAGGCACACACTCATACGAAGTCCAACAGCTACTGTTTGTGTGTGTATGTGCATGTGTGTGTGAAAGCTTTGAAAGAGTTGCACCAGACCGAGAGAGAGCGCTCCATATTTTGGGGGAGAGAGGAGAGAGAGCGCTCCATATTTTGGGGGAGAGAGGAGAGAGAGCGCTCCATATTTTTGGGCTTATTTGGATGAAATGATAAAGCAAACAATCGAGCAATGCTCGGATGGAAAGTCAGCTTGCCTCCTACCATCTGCCAACCCTGTTTCTGGATTCACAGACCTCTTTGCAGCAGGGGCCTGCAAATTGTGTTTGTGTGTGTGTGTGGGTGGGTATTTGTATGCAAGAATGTGTGGTGCATATGCATGCATGTTATTGCATGCAAGTCTATTTTATTACTTCTCTCTGTGTATCCTTGTGATCGCCCACAGAAATGACTTATTTTAGCATCCCTTTACATCACTGATCACCGTGGATGAACTTAACTGCCTTTAAAATGAGGCGATGAAGCAGCCAAAGGATCACGGTGAGCTAGAACGTGTTTGTGGATTTTACACTACAAGATTCATGTCAGCTCAGCTCACTGGTAGTTTTTTAGGCTAAACACGTATTTGAGTTGCCACTTGCAGCTCCTAATTGTTGTTGTAATGGATCTGGCTGTAAAAAGTTGTCTGAGTGGTGCGGAGTGGGACCAGCGCCCGCTGGTGGTGTTCCTCTTGGCCAGCGCCCGGCTTACATTGGCACAGCGCACAGGGCAGACTCTGGGATCTGTTTGAAGAGAAAGCACCACCAACACCCCGCTTGGATTGATCAGAAAAAAAAAGTGGCAAGGAAAATAACAGTCTAGTGACAAATCAGTTATTTTAGGAACACACGTGTGTGTGTGTGTGTGTGTGTGTGTATCTGTGTGCATGTGTATCTCTCTCTGTGTGTGTGTGTGTGTGTGTGTGTGTGTCTGTGTCTGTGTGTGTGTGTGTAGGTGTGTGTCCATCATACATCAACCAGCATGCTGAGAACAGGTAGTCAGGGAAGAGGACTCATACAGAGGAAGACACTGTCTCCTAAGACCATGAGTTACTTCCATTTCACCTCTCAATCTGCTGTGATTGTGAGTGTTCATTCTCTCCCTGTCTAAGGGTTTCTGTCTCCTGTCTTCCTTTTTTGCTTTCTCCAAATCCCCACTGAATAAAAACATCTGTTTAATAATGGCTACAGTTACTGAAACATCAGCTATCAGGATAATTGAGCTTGATTGGTTCTGTGATCACAACTCAATATTTCCTTTTAGATTTTTTTCTTAAGAAGAAGAAGAATTGAATAGAATACCATTGGAATGTAAAATCCCAGTGTCTGTGTCAGTGTTGAGTGTCACTTGCATGTGAACCTGACACCCATATCCTGCTTGTATGACCATTAAATCAATCCAAATGGATATGGTGCTCAGTTGTTTTTCTCGTTCTGGTTGAGTTCTGGCTGCGTTCTGGCTGTGTTAGTATGTTGGCCCCTGTAAGTGCAGCAGGACAGCGAGACTTGATAGAGTCGGACAGCGCCTGGTCGCGATCAGAGGCAAACACATGGCAGCACGACATCACAGTGACACCTGAAACATGAGAGCTGTGGGGAAAAGTCTGCTCCAGCCTAACTGAGGCCAGAAATGCACTCACAAAGAAACCGCTCGCTGCTCTGCTAGTTTTTACTGGTTTGTTTTTGTTATTGTTTGTTTGGTGTGCTAATATATCAGTTTTGTATGTTAGTATTATGATCATAAATGAATCAGTCACAGAGTTTTGTTGCCATAGTGATTAAGTAATCAAAGCCACTTTATTAACTTGGATCCAAGGGATTCAAATACCTCTTCCACCTCTCACAAAGAAACCACTCACTGCTCTGCTGGTTTTTACTGGTTTGTTTTTTGTTGTTATTTGGTGTGCTAATATATCAGTTTTGTATCTTAGTATTATGATCATAAATGAATAAATCACAGAGTTCTGTTGCCATAGTGATTAAGTAATCAAAGCCACTTTAATAACTTGGATCCAGGGGATTCAAAGACCTCTCCCACCTCTTCCACTCGATACCTCTCTTTTCCTCTTATAAACGTATTCCAATATTTATTATTATAAATTTATTCCAGTACTTATTCCAATTCTAATACTGAAATAGTGTTTCTTCCTTTGTTGTGTTTCCTGTAGTGTCATTAGACTGTTTCATGAGGTGTTTGTGTTGGTCCTGATCATAGGGTCTATTGGTTCCCCTGCAGGCTGCTCTCACAAGGCCACACATTTCTCCCCCAACTTGAACGTCCATATTTTCTGATTGCCTCTCCTCACCTCAACATTCCCCTTCCCTTGAGACTGTGACTGTCAGAGCACATGTGCTGCTATCTCCCCGCACCGATGCTCCAAATAGCCCACATTCCTGGCCTGGGAAGAGACGCCTTTGAACCTGGCTCTTCGGGCCGCTCTTGTGAGACCATAACTCACTCACTGGGCTCCTGGCCTCAGGGCGGCCCTGTGAGACACGCCCACACCTCCCTCCATGCCTCCTCTCTTCAGACATCTCAGTAACCCACTCTTTTTTTCTATGTTGCTTTCTTTTTTTAGCCCTTCTCTCCTCTGTTTTTTCTTGCTCACTCTGTACCTTTCTTCATTGCTCTCCTCCTGTTTTTCTCTCTGTCACTCTCTCTGTCTTCATCCCTTTGTCCCTCTTCCTATATCACGCTGTAGAAGATAAAGACTAAATCTAAAGGTCTCCCCCTCTCTCTTTGTATGGTCTTTAAAATGAGTCCAGTGGGGTCCTGTCTCTGAGGCCTTCAGAGTCCCTCTGTTATGTGCAGTCTAGAGAGCAGAGCACTGAGAAGAATAAATTAGAATAATGACTTTTATTCAACATTTTGCCCTCCTGTATGTGTGTGTATGGGTATGTGAGTGTGCCTTGTATGTGTCTGCTGTGGGTATGTACATACGAGGGTGTGTGTGTGTGTGTGTGTTTGTGAGTTTCCACATGTGCAGTATATGTCTGTATAAAAGCCTTTGTAGTGTCACTCCTCAGGCTTCATCTCTTCCATTAGTTTCCCACTGTGCACTTTAATATAATTTAATTTCAGTCCCCCAAATCAACATACCCACCACTACCCACAAGCCCCTGCTCTCCAGTGCCAGCCCTGGCGTCGGCCCATGCAGAAGAGCTGAGGCTGCAGATACTTTAGTGCCTGACTGAGCGGGCCTCCTCTAAGCCTAAGCCACGATGTCTGCAACATCAGAACATCCCACCCTTCTGAAACCCCACTTTCATTTCCAGACCGTATTTTTAATCTGCTCCACTCTAAGTACTGTCAAGAGCTAGCGCTGGCCTATGCACAATGGCAATATTGAGAGGTGGTGCGTCGAGTGTATATTTTTAACCGGGGGCCATAAACTTTGTTTCCCAGCATCCTCGGGGAGTCGTTGAAGGGTTCCTGTTGTGCTAAGTCCTGGGGTTGTGGACGAGCAATGTCTCATTGGGTTTTATTGCAGCGACAAGAGCCGCTAAACACAGCGTGGCAGCACATGGCTCTGATCTCCGTGGGAGACTACAGTCAGAGCCATAAAATAATCAGCTCGTTCCTGACCCTTCAATGAGGCGCGACCGATGATCAGCATCACGCTAGCCGAAAGGAAGCGCTCCTGCACCCTACTCACTGTAATTCAACTGGCGGCTACAGCTAGCGGCGCTAACCTTGCTAACAGCGCTTAAGGTCGTGAGTTCAATTCCCATGGAGAATGATTGGCTGCATGTTTGCCTACATGGTGGCTTACAGTAACTCTCTGTAGCTGGACACGGCTGGTTGAAGAGAAGGAGTAAATACTGAACCCTAGTCTACTTCATTTTTCTCTGCACTTAAACACTGGGTGCCATACTGGGACAGGACAACTGTTTGATCTCAGATGAACACAGGCACACTTCAAAAGATACGGTGGTGGGATTTAAAACTACTGATATGTGCCACACAGACATGCACACACACACACACACACACACACATATTTTCTGTTGCCCGATATAATGTATAATGTCCTGTTCACAATGATAACTTTTTACACCCTACTCTATAGGGTTTTACTCTGAACACATAAACACACATGCAAAGACACAGGCATACACACTGCATGCACACATAGAGGCACACACACACACCTTCAGAAATGTGGACAGCAGTCTTATTAATGAAACACACACACACATACACATACACACACACTCTCTCTCTCATTCTCAAACACACACACACACACACACACACACACATAAAAAGGGAAAAAAGAACCATCTGACTGGTTTGTGTTTTTCTTCTGTTGTTTCTGGGTCCTCCTGCAGACGTTGACGAGTGCCAAGCCCATAACGGAGGGTGCCAGCAGAGATGTGTCAACACCAGAGGCTCCTATCACTGTGAGTGCAGACCAGGGTTTCGACTGCACGTGGATGGGCGCACCTGCATCGGTAAGGACTCATGTGGCTAGCAAAAATGTGTTTATGGGGTGTGTGTGAGTTAGTGGGAAAGAGAAAAATGAGAAGGTGTGTGTGTGTGTGTGTGTGTGTGTATGTTTCTGTAAGGTGATGAATTGGACCATAAGGAGAAAACATGCTTCTCTTTATTAGAAGGTGTGTGTGTGTGTGTGTGTGTGTGTGTGTGTGTGTGTGTGTGTGAGAGAGAGAGAGAGAGAGTCTCATGAGGTTTAAATAGAGATAGATTGTTCTCATTGCCTAGCTGACTTTGGGGTTACTTGGTAACCAGGTTTCCGCTTGGCAACAACTTGCTCTCTAGGAATGCTCTCTGAGTCCATTCATGCGAACGTTTCTGCTTTTTTATTGCCTTTTTACAATTTTAATAGGCACCCCTTTACACTCTGATTATCATGAAAACATGGCAAGTGTTCCTCAAATCTTTCCCATAACACATTCCAGTGAGAGGTTTTGAGTTCACAGGCCTGATAGCAGACAGAAGAGGCTCCTAAATGGAAAGGTATGATGTTGATTATTTGTCAGAAGTCCTTTGCAGTAAGAATAGGGTAATATTTACAAAGTTGAAAACATCTCCTGATACCTACAAATCAAATATATTAAAAGATTTAGAAGTTGAAGTTCTGTTTCCTAACTTCAATGCGGAAAATCTTAAGTATACTAAAGTGGGCCATGTATGGATCCTGCGCACTACTTTTTCATTGTGATAAATTGGGAATCCCTGGCCAAGATTTCAGGGGTCTTATCAGTGTTTCCCCTGGACTGGCCTGTGGTAGCATAGAGGATTCCGTTCCCAAGGTCGGCGGTGAAACGGCAGGATGCCATGGAGAGGGCCCCAGCGAATCGTGACCGTCGAGTAGCCCCCTGGCTCTGACGGTGTGTGTTTATATCTGGAGTGGGGCTCGCCTCTTAGGTATGAGACCTGTCCGTGACAGTGGGGGCTTTTACTGCAAGGGACTGTATGGAGATGAGGAGATGTAAACCTGACCTCTCTGGCATTATGGAGGAATGTATACAGAGCGCTGTCACCGCCGCCTTGGGCTAAAGAGTGGAAAGATATGGCTGACTGCAGGGATATGAGGACCTGCCGGGGGTGAGAAGAGGTGGACGTGTGTGTGTGTGTGTGTGTGTGTGTGTGTGTGTGTGTGTGTGTGTGTGTGTGTGTGTGTGTGTGTGAGAGAGAGAGAGAAAGAGAGAGAGAGATTGTTTGTGCATATGTAGGTTTGTTCTGTTAACATTTATGAAAGTGTGTTTCAGAGTGTGTGTTTCAGAGTGTATGTGTGTGTGTGTGTCTGTGTGTGTGTGTGCATTCATTTGTGCATGTGTGTGTGGGCTCTCATCTGCACGAGTATCTCTCCGTCTGTATGTACGTTTGAGCCTAAGTGTGTGACCGTGTGTGATTTGTGTGTGTGTGTGTGTGCATTAGATGCTAATTAGTGCGATAGCTGGAGAGCACATGCTGCCCATCAAGGGAGATGCTTATCGGAGGAGCTGTGTTTGTTTCCCAGGCTTTGGCCCTTCTCTGCCCTGGGAACCAAGTGTGAAGGCCAGCAGCAGTGCATGAGAGACTCACAGACTGATGCCTCTTAAGAGAGGGAATAAGAGAGAGGGAGTGGAGACAGAGACGGGGGATAAAAGGAAAAAAAAATGGAAAGTGTTTATGGCAAAGTGAGGGACTTTTACTAAAGAGGCTTTTAATCAGCTGTTGGGGTCCAGAGAAGGTTCACTCTCCAGCTTTCCTGTCCCGGATAACGATTCAGCTGCTTCACTCAAACTAGCAGAGAGATAGTGTGAGTACAATTGAGCTTAGTGTTCCCTGCAGCCTCACAATGCATATATCAATACTAGAGTACATTATAATATGCCCCAGTATTGATGCTGTGGGCACTGCATGAATTTAGAGACAGTGCATCACAAAAGGCTTTGGAATGAGTCTGTTCCAAATGAGGACTAGGGTGTTCCACTGTCATCAGTAGCATGCCATTAGTGGTGCAGCCAAGCGTGGGTTGTTGCTGCTCAAATTTATCTCCTAGACTCTCTAAGTGTGTGTGTGAGTGAGTTTGTGTGTGAAGGTCCCAGCTTTCCTTCCAGCACAAAGGTCATAGTCTTATCACTAACCAGTTGCTTTGTTTTGAACCCATTTATTATCTTATCCATTGTTGTACAAATCTGCCTACAACTAGCCACAGCCAGAAACAGTCACTGACATTTATGTATGTGTGTTTATGCCTGTGTATGTGCGGGTGAGTGTGTGTTTGTGTGTGTGTGTGTGTGTGTGTGTGTAGCTGTAAACTCCTGCAGCCTGAGTAATGGAGGATGCGAGCACTTCTGCATCCAGCAGTCTGCCGCCCACTACCAGTGCCGCTGCCGACCCAACTACCAGCTCACGGAGGACGGGAAACACTGCAGATGTGAGTTCATCTCACACACACACACACATACACACTCACTCACACACACACACACACACAAACACACACACACACACACACACACACACACACACACACACACACACTCACTCACACACACTTAAGAGCATCATGATTGCCGCCATTTAGCTCACTACTGAAGAAATTTTCTCATGTCATCAGCCTCCACATACACACACCCACACACACACAGCACCACCCACAGAGAGCATGTCTTTATGCAAGCTGACATTGGAATTGTCATGATGTCATCTCCAAACACTAGCAGTGTGACACGCGGGTGCTTTGCCAGCAAATCCAAAGCAAGGAATTGTTGTGTCACTCCTCGCCCCCATATCTCTCTCCCATGTCTCTGTGTGTGTGTGTGTGTGTGTGTGTGTAAGAGAGAGACAGAGAGAGAGAGAGAGGATGCATCAGCGTTGAGCTCACTGGTGTCGTGAGAAACGCAAAGTGAGCAGCGTGTGAAAGAGTGGAGCTTAGATAAACAAAACGAGCCTTCACCTCCAAACGCATACACTACCACACTCCTGAGCGATGTGTGCCAGCACAGACAGGCCCCAAAGCTGCCTCCAGTCCTACAGATTCTTCTGGCCTGCATGTGGGCCACATCTGGCACGTGTCGGACCCTTCTTGTCTAAAACGTCAGCTAGTCAGTTAGTATGCTAGTCAGTATGCGTAGCAATTTAACAACATTGTAATGCCTAGTGTTTTTATACGTTTGTCACTGAGCCACGCAGTCCAGCTACAGTTTGCTACAAAGTATAAACTTGTCTATGGGGAGAGAAATACTAGAGATCAGTACAGAGCCCAGTCGCTGCATTATCAAGCGGTATAACATTAGTGACAAATTAGCCGACATGATACATTACATCAATCTGTCAAAACACTTCCGTTAGGCACTAACTGCAAGCAAAATTAACATTAGTTATTATTAGTTATGTGGAACAAACAGTATTTTTAAACACAGTAGGCCTTGATTTGATAATTTGACAAAAAAAAAACAATCCTTTTAAAACAGTTCCTGCATTGTCAAGATTTGCCAAGTGCAATAACATGCCTATTAAAACTGTTTTGGTATTAGCAAAATATGTTTTTAGAATAAGAGTTCAAAATCTGGATCTGAAAGAACAAATGGCTATAATCTTATGTGGTTACATTTTTGTTGTGATTATGAGGGGTCCTTGAAATAATTTCTGCGCCATGATGGGTTTAAGAACCCTTGCTATAGATAGATAGATAGATAGATAGATAGATAGATAGATAGATAGATAGATAGATAGATGTACTTTATTGATCCCAAGCTGGAAGCTCACTTGCAGTTGCAGCACAGTTGTACAGTTGTACAGTTGTAGGACAAACACAATAACTGTACAACACAATAACAATACAAAGAGGAGAAGAGCAAAATAAGAATTCAGAAAATTCAGCATAAAGTGTAATATAATATACAATCTGAAATGCAATGTGTAGTAGAGAAACTTAAATTAAAAATGTTAAATAAATACAAATAAATACAATGCAGTAAACCAGCAAAGGTGCACAAGTGGAGAGGCATATAGACACATATTGACCTATAGAGACAGTGCAGCTATGGACACACAGTTGATGTATAGAAACACAGTTGATGTATAGAAAGACCGTTGATGTATATGAAGACGGTAGACGTACAGAGGCACAAATGAGTCATAGGAACACTAATGGCCTATAGGACTAGGTCTCTACCTTCTCTGGCAGCCTGGTCTTACCTCAGCCGAAGTGACCTGACAAGCCGAGCTTCAGTTTCACTAGTCTGTTAAATCAAACTGAGAGGCTGAAACCCCCGTGAACCCACGTCTGGACATCTGCAATCAGTGTGAAAGGCGCGCAGCCCCACACCCAGTGATGTCAGGACGCCAGTCTCCCCACGCAGTCTGAGAATTGACCTGTACTTCATTAAAAACTCTTCTGCATTTTCAAAGAGGATAGAGAGAGAGAAAAAGGATCTCACTGTACGTAGACGTCTGAACACATCAAGCGTCTGGAGGCAGGTTAGATTGAAGTTAATGGAAATAACAGTGTTAAATATGATTGCACCTCTGTGTGTGTGTGTGTGTGTGTGTGTGTGTGTGTGTGTGTGTGTGTGTGTGTGTGTGTGCGAGCTAATTATCAGTGAGTGATGCCGAGCAGAGGTGTCCAGGTGTTGGGTCTGGACGCAGCTGAATGACAGGGTAGGGACTGTCTGTGGTTGGGTCAAGGCTCTTATATTCTCCTCTGTCCCGTCCTTTAGCCTCTCATAATGAGCAGTCATTACTGGCTAACAGCTTGAGAGCTGGCCATGAAGGAATTTGGTGTGTGTTTGTGTGTGTGTGTGTCTTTTACACTTTCTCACCATCTTTCTCACCATCTTACTCTTCCTCCATCCCTGCCTTCTCTCTTTTTTTAGTTTGCTATCTTTTTTCTATCTGTCCATCTCTCCATCTCTCTTTAGGTCTCTATCACACGCTCTCAGTCTCTGTGTTGGCCCACATTTATCTCTAAATGTGTGTCTCTAGTAGTTCTTGTCTTGTAAAAGTATTTGGTTGAGTATAAAAACATTAAAGATGCCTTAAATGACATGATAAAAGGCACTAATTATATAATGATTATTTGTAATTATAATCCGACAGCTGGGAACTGACTCAAATTATTTGGTGTTTAAAAAATAAACAAATATGACAAAGTAAAGTAAATTATTTGGTGTTTAATAAATAAATAAATATGCCAAAGATGACATGATAAAAAGTAATAATTTTCTCATAATGCCAAATGCTAAATTATTAATCGCAGTTTGAGATTTGGGAATTGTCCAGAGTATTTGGTTGAGTAAATAGACAAGATGCTATAAATGACTTGTTGAAATGTATCAATGATAAATGATAAATGATAAATGAATAATTGCAACCCAAGAGTTGGTAATTGCCCATCTCCGCCTGTGTGTGATAAAATGACCTGTATCATCTCACTATTTGTTCTCTCTTTCTCTTTTGCTTTTCTTTTTCTCTTTCTCTTGCTTTGTCTTTCACTTTTTTCTTTCTTTTCCTGTCCTTCCGCCCCTTCCTCTTCCTCTTTCTCCTTCTCCATCATCCTCTCTCTCTCTCTCTCTCTCTCACACACACACACACACACACACACACGCTCTCAAGCTCCCTCAAGAGGGGAGAGATGATGATTGCCGAATAATTACTGTCATTTAGAGCCTTTTAAAGTGTCATTTCTGGCTGCAAATGGCCCCTCTCTCCGTGGGTCCACCGTTGTCCAGCTGTTTGACGTACTGACACCAAACAGAAAGTATGTGAGAGTGGGCTGGGACAGTGGAGGTAGAGACTTTTCATCTCTGTCAGCTGGTGTGTCTCTCATGTTGGCCAATACAGTCAGCCTTCACCTTATACTGGAAAAACGCCCACATATGAACCTCTTTTTGTATACTTCATGAATGCAGTACACTTGATGGGATGTACATATTCCAATTACATACCATGTGCCTACTATACCTGACAGTGTGGATGGTAAATTTGGACATAAAAATAGTATTTTTTTGTGTGTGTGTGTGTGTGTGTGTATGAGGGACCCTTCAAGACATCATTTATTCTGGGCCTCTCACATACATATGTATTCACTCTCACATACATACATTCTTCCTCTCATGTACATATATATTTTTCACTCTCACATACATACATGTTTTGCACTCACATGCATACATTTTTCACATTCACATACATACATTCTCCTCTCAAAATACATACATTCTCCTTTCACATACATACATTCTCCTTTCACATACATACATTCTCCTTTCACATACATACATTCTACTTGTACATACATACATTCTCCTCTCACATACATACATTCTCTTTCACATACATACATTCTACTTCTACTTGTACATACATACATTCTCCTCTCACATACATACATTCTACTTGTACATACATACATTCTCCTCTCACATAGGCCTACATACATTCTCCTCTCCTCTAGTAAGGTAAGGTAAGGTAAATCAAGAGGCAATCAATAATGACTTTTTTACAATTCACTTGAACAAGGCAAAAGTGGACTAAGTAATGAATGCACTTTATTGTTAGTGTCTTGATGATTGTAATGCGTTGCAATTTGAATAGCTACACAATACAGGTAAACTTCACAAATTAGAATATTGTTGAAGATTTCATTAATTTCAGTAACACGAGATAAAGAAATATCTGATGTCTGAAAAATATGTCTGCTCCTGCACTACGTACGGTTATAAGATTTACAGGCGGTAGTAGTACCGTAAGAGATGATTTATGCTGGCTAAAAAACCCACATTTAAAATTAGTAACGTGCGTTGTTTAAGTAGATAACACATCTACCCACAATATGTCATTTGAGACAAGTGTCCGATGAAGAGAACAGTGTAAATTCAACCCGAAATAGTCATCCAGCAACATTGATCTGTGGTGCGTGTCTGCTGACAGCTCTTTTATTTGCGGTCTGTCGAATTTTGGGCGTTTGATGCGAAGAATCTCCTCGATAAAAATGTGTCCCTGTTTTCTGATCATTTGTGTTTATTCCGACATCAGACGACGATTGTCATGACTTAAATGTTCCCTATGCGCATATTAGGCTAAGAAGAGGTACGCAGTGATGCACGGGTCCATGTCCTATGAACGACTCGCACCCGACCGATGTTTTCAACTAACCCACACGCAAGTCGGACCGCAAAAAATAATTATGAAAATATTGTATCCGACCCGCTTCCAAATCCCTTTATTTCAAAAAGTAGCCTAGTCTATGCTCTTTATTAACTTATAGCGTCCTCGTTTGTAGAACAGTAGTATTGGTTCCTCTTCTTATCTGCTCAGCAGACGAGGATATATTGGCTAACTGCGGGAGGCCAAAATCCCCTCAGGACCGCGATGGCTTCGTTTAGTGCACCTGCCTCTAGTTCCTCCAACATATTGTATGAGTTACGTTTCCTTCGCCGGTCCCACTAGGATCAGGACAGCACATTTTCAGCCAATCACAGCTTGATAAATACCTCGCCTTCCGTTTCCACGATACTTTCTCACACACACATATATTCTTCTCACGCATACATACATTCTACTTTCACATGCACATATTCTCTTTAGAGATGAAAATTATGAATGTATATGAAAGGAAAATATACGTATGTGAGAGTAATGTATATGTATGTGAGATGTGTATAATATATGTATGTAAGAGTAAAAATATATGTATGTGAGAGCAATATATATGTATGTGAGAGGTGTAAAATGTAGGTATGCATGAGTAAAAGAACACATATGTGAAAGGAGAATGTATGTATGTGCAAGAAGAATGTATGTATGTGAAAGGAGAATGTATGTATGTGCATGAAGAATGTATGTATGTGACAGGAGAATATATGTATGTGAAAGGAGAATGTATGTATGTGACAGGAGAATATATGTATGTGAGAGGGCCAGAATGAATAATGTCTTGAGTGGCTCCTCATACGTGTGTGCATTTCCTATTGTACTGTATATATGATGTGATGTGTGGTGCGTGTAATAATAGTTTAGGTCTAATAGTAGTATACTTTGCTGTTGTTGTATGTGTGTGTGGTGTGTGTATGTAGTGCAGAATGTGTGTCTGGAACGTAATGGCGGCTGCATGCATGAGTGCCACAGTGATGGCGAGCGGGCACACTGTGGTTGCCGAGCAGGATACACCCTGGCAGAGGATGGCAAGACATGCCAAGGTGAGTTGGACAGCTGTTATGTGTTAGGAATTCATTTCCTATGCACAGTAGTTTTATTGTGCGGTGCTGCTGCTGCAAGACTTTGTTTTTAGTTTCAAGAATTCAAGACCACATGCTCTCTCCTTCTCTTTCTCTCTCTCTTCAATCATTCTCTACGTTTTGATCATATTGTGTTGACACTGTCTTGCCAACATTTTACTTTGTAGGCCTTTTCTGAAATCTGTGCTGTATGTTTGTGTGTGTCATTTCCACATATTTTGTGTGGGTGTGTGTTTACATTTGTGACTGGTTGTTTGTGTATGTGTGTGTGTGTGTTCTACACAGACATTGATGAGTGCCAAACAGGAGAAGCCAATTGCGCACACGGCTGCCACAACACACCCGGCTCCTACGTGTGTGTGTGCAGCGCCGCCTACGAGCTGGGCACAGATGGCAAGCAGTGCTATCGTGAGTCTGTCCTTTTTCACGCCCGTCAATACGAGCGCCATGTTTACCCCTAGTTCAGATGTGCACACAGTGCGCTGATTTAGAAATGCAATACAGTTAACTGCACTGCTGACCATTAGCAGCAACTGAGGCAGTGTTTAATGTCATGTGTTACACGTTGCACGTTACAAGTAAATTAGCACCACATTGAGTTTCCACCATTGGCGTTCATGTCTCTCTGAACATTAGCCACTTTGTTCAAATGTGCTCCTGGTGTGGGGCCACTTTGGAGTCTGAATGTGGTCTCACTCACTCACTTACTATGGGTAAAATGAGCTCATGCAGAATAAGGTAGTAATAAGGTACTACTAATGACTAACAAATGGCTAGTATGCTACTAATTTGCATGCTAATAAGCTGCTAGTTAATGGTGAATGTGTGAACCCTTATCTAAAGTGTTACCAAATATATTTATAGTGTAGTGTAAACAACAACCCTTTCATGACAAGGGCCAAATGATCTGCAGTAGGTCATACTGTTAAGCTGAGGTCTATGAAAAATATATTTACAGTGTAGTGCATATTTTATTGTGTAGTTAATAATAATGTCCATGAAGTCTAAATGCAATTAACTTTTATTTACGATTTATTATGTTGTCAAAAACAACTTTAATGTTAACTTGAATATATTAGTTTGTAACCTGTCTGTTTGTTCCTTTGTTTATTTGTCTGTCTGTGTGTATATGTTTATTTGTGTGTGTGTGTGTATTTGTGTGTGTGTGTGTGTGTGTGTGTGTGTGTGTGTGTGTGTGTGTGTGTGTATGTGTATTTGGTGTGTGTGTGTGTTTATTCATGTGTGTGTGTGTGTGTGTTTGTGTGTGTGTGTATGTGCATTTGTGTGTGTGTGTGTGTGTATGTGTGTGTGCTGGGCAGGGATTGAGATGGAGATTGTCAACAGTTGTGAGACTAATAATGGAGGATGCTCTCATACCTGTCAGCACTCCAGCAATGGACCTGTTTGCTCCTGTAACCAAGGTTACCGACTAGATGATGACCTTAAGACCTGTATTGGTAAATCATCTTTTTAAATACAGACTGTTTTATTTTAGAAGGTACTCTTCTATGTGTGTTGTCTATGTGTGCAATGTGTGTTTCTATGTAAGTTCAAAGGCATTTGAATTTTTATCTGTAAGGCATATCCACTTGTTTATATGTGAACTTGCTTTTGCCTCAGTCAGTAGTTTTTAGTGTGTTTTACCTGTGTTAGTGTGTGTGTGTGTGTGTGTGTGTGTGTGTGTGTGTATGTATGTGTCTGTGCTTATTTTTGACTTTAAATTAGTCAGTACATTAATTCATAAATGTACGTTCTGTGCTTTTGAGTGTATTTATTTTGAAGTGCACATCTGTGTCAGTGTGTTGATTTTTGTGTGTGTGTGTTTGTTTGTGTGTGCGTGTGTTTGTTTCAGACATTGATGAGTGTGGAGACGGGAGCGCCTGCTGTCAGCAGGACTGTACCAACTATCCTGGCGGTTATGAGTGCTACTGCTCTGCAGGTTACCGCCTTAACACAGATGGCTGCAGCTGTGATGGTACGGTCCACTCCAAGTTCCTGAGGCGATTGAGCACCTGCTGGGTGACCCTGTAGTACCCTCATTAGGGTGTTTACCCACAATTCCCCTCAACTCTAATTACCAGTCACTGGCAAGAATGTGGGCCAACTCTACAGTGCAGAGGGAAATGAAAACACAATGACAACATGCAAAAACATGTCAGATATTTGTCTCTAATGGCCTCAGTGTTTGGCAGAGCTCTAAAAGGTAGGGAGGTGGTAGTGTAGCGGTTAAGGAACCTGGCTAGCGTGCAAGTAGCCTGAAAAGTTGTGGGTTCGAATCCCAGCTGCCACTGTTGTGCCCTTGAGCAAGGCGTTGTGCCCTTGCTCTAGGGGAGACTGGCCCTGAACAATTGATAGTTGACAAGTTGTAAGTCGCTTTGGATAAAACTACTTTGGAGTACGCTAAATGCATAAATGTAAATGTAAAATGTAAAAGATCAGGTTGAGACTCTGTCTTAGGTGATTTAGAACCTCTGATGTGTACACATAGGGTGTGATGCTTTGGGTTTGATATTTTCCTGCACCTCTGTTGATGATGTGCACAGATGTTGATGAGTGCAAGGCAGAGAATGGAGGGTGTGACCACACATGTCAGAACACTGCCGGATCCTTCCAGTGCTTCTGTCGCCGTGGACACCGCCTGGATGAGGACCGCCGCTCCTGTCTCTGTTAGTTTCTATAAACTTATTGTTACCCCTGGTGTGTAGTGTGTGTGTGTGTGTGTCTGTGTATCTACCTGTCTACTCAGGCTTTTGTCTGTGTATATTATCCTGTACATTATTTACATTAAATTACATGCGTGTGTGTGTGCATGTGTGTGTGTGTGTGTGTGTGGGTGTACATGTGCGTGTGTGTGTGTGTACATGTGTGCATGCATGCATGTGTGTATATACGTGTGTGTGTGTGTGTGTTCGCAGTGTTAGGAAACGCAGTGGAGGCTTTAAGTGGAGGTCCGATAGTGGAGAGGCCCCGCCCACAACTCACACTCCTCCAGGAGTATGACCAATCACTGGAGCCGCTGGAACGCTATGATGACTATGAAGATGACACTGGTGAACTGCGGGCAGAGAGCACACTCAAGGAAAAATATGGTAGGATACACACACACACATGCACACACACACAAAAGTAGCAACTATGTGAACTCCATCATTAGTGACAAGACAGCCATTCCCACCTCTAACAGTCCTATGAGTGATATGGCAAAGCGCATAGTTGATAGTGCTGCAGGTGTAGCAGTGTTTTGTGGTGTAATCCAGGTGTCAGTGAATGCAGGTAAGTGAAGAGAGAACTGTGAGGATAATGCAGGACTAAAATCTGACTGGTTAGCAACAGACTCACAGCTCCATTGACCCACAGAAAATTTGGACAAGAAGCAGAATAATGCTTAACATAATACACACAAGTATGGTTCAAATCATTTGAGCACAACACCCCCACCCCTCACACACACACACACACACACACACACACACACACACGCACACACGCGCAGTCATGCTCCCTCAGAGAGATTAGCTAACACACTGGAGTTTGGTGTATTAATGGGTCTCAGTCGTCTTGGCTTACACACACATACACACACACACTCGCACGCGCACACACACACACACACACACATGCACACACAAACACCAGTTTAAGAGGCCCCAGCTTGCGAGATCTCTCAGCTTGAAGGCCAAAGCCAATTAGCACTTGGAGAGATCGTTTAATGGGAGAGGGATCAGTACATAAGCTGGTTGGATACGCAGCAGATGCACACAAAGCTGCTCTAAACAGGACTTAGTAAGGACATAACTCACAGTCTTAAACATGACTCAGGAAGGATAGAACTCACAGTCTTAAACATGACTCAGGAAGGATAGAACTCACAGTCTTAAACATGACTCAGGAAGGAGAGAACCCAGAGTCCTAAACATGACACAGGAAGGACAAAACCCAGAGTCTAAAACATGACTCAGGAAGGACAGAACTCACAGTCTTAAACACGACTCAGAAAGGCTAGAACCCAGAGTCTTAAACTTGACTCAGGAAGGACAGAACTCACAGTCTTAAACACGACTCAGAAAGGCTAGAACCCAGAGTCTTAAACTTGACTCAGGAAGGACAGAACTCACAGTCTTAAACACGACTCAGGAAGGCTAGAACCCAGAGTCTTAAACTTGGCTCAGGAAGGACAGAACTCACAGTCTTAAACACGACTCAGGAAGGCTAGAACCCAGAGTCTTAAACACGACTCAGGAAAGGACAGAACCTCGATCTTAAACATGACTCAGCAAGGCTAGAACCCAGAGTTCTAAACATGCCTCAGGAAGGACAGAACCCAGAGTCTTAAGCGCGACTCAGGAAGGACAGAACCCAGAGTCTTAAATGTAACTGAAGAAGGACAGAACCCAGAGTCTTAAACGTAACTCAAGAAGGACAGAACCCAGAGTCTTATACTCCAGATTGTTATTGTGGGGTTTTCATGCTGTTTTCATGCTGGGAAAGGGTTGTTGTGTTGATGTTAGAAAATAGCTTTTCATATGTCTGTATGTCTGTGTGTTTTGTCTGTGTGTATTTATCTGTTGTTATGTCCGTAGATCTGTGTATCCGTGGTCTGTCCATGCATCTGTTGGGCTGCTTGTGTATCTGCTGGTCAGTCTGTCAAGGGGTCTGTCTGTTGATCTGTCCATCTGTATGTTGCCTTCCCTGTCCCATTCTTTTTCCTTCTTTCTTTCCCTCCTCCTCTCTCTGTCTTGTCTCACTCCATCTCCCCCTCTGTCGTGCTCAGTGTGTGTGAATGATACGTTTGGCTGGGACTGCAGTCTGACGTGTGAGGACTGCTCAAATGGAGGAGTGTGCAACTCTCACAGGACTGGCTGCCTCTGCCCCAACGGTTGGACCGGCATCATCTGCAACCAGAGTGAGTCAAACACACAAACATACACACACACACACACACACACACACACACAGACCTGGAAGGCCTGGAACACGAGATTTATTGCGCTTGTTACACTGTATTACCTCTGTTTCTGTGTGGATGTGCTGCATGTTTACATTTGTGTGTGTGTGTGTGTGTGTGTGTGTGTATGTTTGTGTGTGTGTGTTTTATAGCTTGTCCTGAGGGCATGTATGGCAAGAACTGCTCCCACAGCTGCAAGTGTAAGAATGGTGCCAGCTGTGACCCAGTGAATGGTCAGTGTCGATGCCCACCGGGCGTCAGCGGGGAGCTGTGTGAAGATGGTGAGTGGGGTGTCACAGCATGCCAACATACCGTTACATGCTAATAAGACAATTATAACATGGTAATAATAGCTGAATAAATGATGAATAAAAAGTAATTTATAGTTTGATGTTTAAATCATGTATATGTGTGTGTCTGTGTATGTGTGTGTATGTGTGTGTGTGTGTGCGTGTGTGTGTGTGTGTGTGTGTGTGTGTGTGTGTGTGTGTGTGTGTGTGTGTGTATGTTCCACAGGTTGTCCTAAGGGGTTGTATGGGAAGAACTGTAATAAGAAGTGTAACTGTGCCAACAACGGACGGTGCCATCGTACTTATGGGGCGTGTCTGTGTGACCCAGGACTATACGGGCGCTTCTGTCACCTGCGTGAGCTTTTTCACATCATCACCATATTTGCACTTTATGTCCGGGTTTCGTCATCTTTATACAGCATTTTTATGTTTTTGCATCATCATTTTATACCAGTTTCGTACTTTATCAATGGCATAAATAGCATAAAAAGTTATATCATCCTCTCATTATTTTTATATTTATTTCATATCATCATATTAGCATTTTATTGGAAAATGATGAAATTTAATATGAGATTATATATTTGAGACAATTACACAACAGTCAGTCTGAGCTAACTCTACTCTACCCTCCTCTGCCTCCTCCTCTCTCTAGCCTGTCCTAAGTGGGCGTTTGGCCCTGGCTGCTCGGAGGAGTGTAAGTGCGTTCAGGAGAATACTCTGGAATGCCATCGTCGCCATGGCACCTGCTCCTGCAAACCTGGTTTCCAAGGAGACACCTGCAGCGAAGGTGAGTTTATTCAGAGGAGTGCTTCTTCTCATTTCTTGTCAGCTCTTATATGTTGCATCGTCTGGTAAGTATCTTCAGCAGTCTACTGTGTATGTATTGATCAAGAGCTGTTTTGTTCTGAGTCATTTTTGGCACATTGTTGATAATGTCAGTTGCATTAATGCTCTGTAAAGCTTTGTATTGGCATGCTCATGTGATAACATAGCAACATGTCTTGCCATGTTAATGTGACCAATAACAAGCTGTTTTTGTGGCTATGTTTGCGGTGTGTGTGTATGTTTGTGTGTGTGTGTGTATGCGTGTGTTTGTGTGTGCGTGTGTGTGTTTGTGTGTGTGTGTGTGTGTGTGTGTGTGTGTGTGTGTGTGTGTGTGTGTGTGTGTGTGCGTGCGTGTGTGTGTGTGTGTGTGTGTGTGTGTGTGTGTGTGTGTGTGTGTGTGGTTGCAGAGTGCGACCCAGGCTCCTATGGCCCTAGCTGCCAGGGTAGGTGTGAGTGCCCAGCTGGCGTGAGCTGTCATCACATGACAGGAGCGTGCCAACGGCAGTGCCCCGCTGGAAAGAGAGGGGACAACTGTGATCAGGGTGCAGTGTTTTCACACGCAGTACAAGTCTCACAACTAGAGTTTACAATGGCATCAGACAGACTATGCCACCTGATGTTTACCTATGGAGTGAAGGCTGTTGGTTCACAAAAAATAACTTAGCATGATTATAGATTGACAGAAAGTAAATTTATCTGGATCTCACAAGTGTATCTAAACTGTGTTTGTGTGTGTGTGTGTGTGTGTGTGTGTGGTGTGTGTGTGTGTGTAGACTGTCCTGAGGGAAAGTTTGGCCAGGGCTGTTCTCAGGCCTGTAACTGCGCTGGCTCTCCCTGTGATAGGGTGAGTGGCCAGTGCCTGTGTGTGAACGGCACCATCGGGGGGCGCTGTGAGAAGGGTGAGTGTCATAAGGCCGTTGACCGGATCATACATGTGTTATATTTTATACGGGCGCATACATATACACATGGCCACACATGCACACACACGCACACACACACACACACACACACACACCACACACACACACACACAAATGCGCGTACACACACGCACACACACGCACACACAAACACACACACACACACACACACATACATACATACACCAACCCATGACCCTAGATAACAGAAGTGTGTGTTGTTGCTGTTCCCTGTGCAGTGTGTGAGGAGGGGCACTGGGGTGTTGGCTGTAAGGAGAAGTGTCCACAGTGTGACAACAAAGGAGTGTGTGACAGACAAAACGGCACCTGTGTCTGCCCACCCGGCTACATGGGACGCCTCTGCCAGAACGGTACACACCTCAGGGCTCAAATTTTATGTGGTGTGTGTGTGTGTGTGTGTGTTTGTGTGTTTATTGTGTTCTGGTTTTGATTTCCACGGGATGTGCATGTGGTTTGCAGAGAACATGAGACTAAACATGGCCACAGTCTGTGAATGTGTGTGTGTCTGTGTGTGTGTGTGTGTGTGTGTGTGAACATGTGCCTGTGTGTGTGTGACTCACTCTTTTCTGGGTGTGTAGCGTGTCCCACGGGTCGCTTTGGGCAGGGTTGCCAGCAGCGCTGTGTGTGTGAGAATAACGGACGGTGCCACCCTGTGACCGGCCGCTGCCACTGTGCCCCAGGATGGACCGGGCACAACTGCAGAAAAGGTACAGCACCATGTGACCAACACAAACATTTGACATCACTAGACTGTGGATCAACTTGTTGCATGTACATGACAATACCTGAGAGCAGTAAGTAAGAAGGTCATGCCTTCCAGGCACTTCCACTTGATCTATCATCTATCATCTATCATCTCCCTACAGTGCTAGTCTGTATTTGATCCCACTGAGCTCGCTCATTTTAACCTGTCCAATCAGCGAACAGAGGGAGGCGTTATGAATGCAGAGATAGAATGCTATCATTCATGGCAAGCTATCAGTCAGGGGCTACTCCAATTTTTTTAAACTTAAACACCTCAAGCAAGTAATCGAATCTCACTACAGAATGTCCAGACCCTCTGTGCGAAATGAAAGTGTAGAATGAGGGTCTGGCTTTATTACCAAGCTTTCCAGCTCTTAGAGAACAAGTAGTATTTTTTGTTTGTTTGAAAACTGTGCGATTAAAAGTAAGCTATATATTTAATATTTAATATTGAATTAATATTTATTAGAGGAGGCGTTTTGGTGACTGATTGTGACACTGACAGTATTCATATCTATGTTTGTTGGATGATGTGTGGTTGCAGCGTGTGACTCTGGCCAGTGGGGGGCAGACTGCTCTGAGACGTGTGAGTGCAGGAACGGGGCCGGGAGCTGTGATACAGTGACGGGGAAGTGCCACTGTGAGCCGGGCTTCACTGGGGATCGCTGTGACCAG
>PYXC01001356.1:70000-72500 GCA_015244755.2 Tenualosa ilisha
CACACACACACACACACACACACCACACACACACACACACACCACAACACACACACACACAAACACACACACAAATGCCTGGCTTATCTATCCACCAAAACACTTCTTATAACTAACAGTTACCATAGTAACCGGCATCAAACTTAACTCAGTCAGCAATGACATCACAGAAACGACCCCGAGCACCCTCCAAATCCATAATAGACCTGACGAAGGGAATCATTTTCCCAGATCCCAGTTAAATATTAAATAGATCCGGCCCGCCAGTTCAGCTCCTGGCCCTCAAGTCCAGTATAGGCTTTGCTGTGACTGTTTAACAGCCTGGGAAAAGAAGCGGTCTCCACATATGTGATGCACATGACACAAATATGAGATTAACAGTGAAATCTCCTCAGAGAATATCTGAATCAGCCTTTATAAATAATGACTGCAGTTGTTTTGTGATGGAAAAACTCTTTTGCAGTACAATGCAGTATTATTATGTTTTCATTTCTGAAATGTATTTCTGTAGCTGAATGTAGTAACATGTCGTAATGCAGTTTGTGGTGACTAACATATGCAAATCTGCTGCGTATGACCTGTAGTGAAACTGCTGTTCTGAGGCCAGAAGACTGTGGTTCTGACACTGCAGGGAGGAAGGGCTTGAGCAGGTGAAGATGGGCCCCAGTTTAGGGCCCCCAGGGCTGTTTTTGAGTTTGGCCCCTGTCTGAGTTGTGGCTGGTTAACCGGGTCAGTGAACCCAGGGCTGTGGAGTAGAGAGAAGACCCAGCAAAAGAGAGGCCTATATTGGGGTCGGTGCGGCCGTGGTTCCCTGTTGCTCTGCGGCGCACAGTTAAGCAAATTACCCAGCTCTCCCATAGCGTTGACATCATCTGCTCTGTGTCCCGCTAATGTCTGGCAGACGCCGGGGCTTCTGTCTCTGCCGCCGGGGCTGTTGCCATGACCGCAGACGGCTGGCCCGGACCCTGAGAGTGAGGGGCTCCACTCAACCACCGGTGTCTGGTCCAGCCCCTAAATAAAAACGACTCAGTCAGGGCTAACCACCTACTACTCCCCTGTGTGCCAACATACACACGCACACACACACACACACACACACACACACACACACACACACACATATGCACACACACACATATAGAGACATACACTGTTGCACAGTAAGCTTCAGCGAGAAACACACACATACACACACATATTTATATACACACGCACACACACACACACACACACACACACACACACACACACACACACACACACACACAGAGAGACATTCATACAATCACAAGCAGAAGCATACATACAGTATATGCATATGCCTGTGTGTGATGTGTGAGACAGGGGACACCCCTGAAGCGTGTTTGGGTTTGGGTTGCGTGGTCAGACACACCAGAGGCTTGTTGGACAGCACACATCCACGCTCATGTTCCTGCTCCCATCACCCTGCTCACGTTGCTAGCCTGCGGGCTACTGGACGTAGATTTATGGTGTGGTTAGATCCACGGGATAAGATGAGATCACAGGATCATTCCAGCGTGTAATGTGCAGTCGGACAGAGATCTGTGTGTGCTGTCATGTTTCTCAGTGTGGCGGCTACTATGGCATATATCATCTCCCAGACCAGCTGGTTACTGGAGATGGAAAGATACTGCATGGGAATACCCATGGCTCTTTCAAGTGGTATCATGATCTCATTTTTGACATTGATTTACCGTATGTGTCTGTGTGTGTGTCTGTGTGCGTTTGTCTGTGTGTGTCTGTGCGTATGTCTGTGTGTGTGTGTGTGTGTGTGTGTTTCTGTGTGTATGTCTCTCTTTGTGTGTGTATGTGTGTGTGTGTCTGTGTTTGTGTGTGTGTGTGCGTGTGTTTCTGAGTGTATGTCTCTCTCTCTGTGTATGTGTGTGTGTGTGTGTGTGTGTGTGTTGATCTGTAGCCTGTGTGCCTGGCCGTTTCGGAGCAGACTGCCAACAGAGGTGTGAGTGTCAGAACGACGGGCAGTGTGACAGACAGACGGGACAGTGTGTGTGCAGCCCTGGATGGGTAGGAGAGCGCTGTGAGAAAGGTGAGTTTACACGCGCGTGCGCGTGCGCGTGCGTGTGCGTGTGTGTGTGTGTGTGTGTGTTTGAGAGAAAAAGGGAGACTACTAAGTATTTTGACAGAAACGCTTAATGTATTTACAAATCAAAGGTATTTTTTTATACTTCTGCCTATTTTTTGTATTGTTTCCATTTACTTAATTATTCTGTTTGATCCACTACAGTTTTGTAAGTGATGTTCTCACATAAAAGCTTACAGTGTCCCAGAACTACTCCATGTAAATATGATCTCACTGTATGTGTGCTTTACTGGCTTTCTGTAGTAAGCAGGTCTTTGTTATTATGCATAGGTCTTTTTGGGGAGATCTGCATGTGCTTATTTGCTCTGTGTGTGTTTGTGTGTGTGTGTGTATGTGTGTGTGTGTGTGCTGAGTAGTGTGTCCAGTGGGCATGTTTGGAGC
>PYXC01001356.1:75000-87500 GCA_015244755.2 Tenualosa ilisha
TAATCCTAGAGTGTCCACAAGGGAGGTTCGGGCCCAACTGTGTGCACAGGTGTGACTGTGAGAACAACAGCACCTGTGACAGAGTCATAGGCACGTGCCAGTGTGTGCCAGGGTACTATGGACACCGCTGTGAACACGGTGAGATAGGTTACACACACTCGCTCAAAATATCACACACATATACATTACAATTTGTCTGCCACTCTTTTATCTAGATTTTGAAGTCTTAAGGGCCGCTCACACCAAGAACGATAACTATGTTGACAAATAAATATTGCTCTCATTTATATGAATGCCAATGTCCACATCTCAACTATAACGACAACAACATGTGCAACAATATTGATTGGGATCACTTTCAGAGCAATTTTTTTGAATGATAAAAGGTTGACAGCCAATCAGAAACCATGGAATTTTAGACATTAGTTCATTCGAATTCTATCTCATGAGGACAGACTTAAGTTACCGTTGATCAGTGTATAGAATCGAACATGTCTCTATTGTCATTGTCACGGAAATATTGTAATAGTTACAGATATCTTTATAGTCATCCATTCAGGTGTGAACAGCCCCTCTGTTCCTTCGGTCCTTCTGTTCCCTAGGCATCAAATTCACCATCTTGACATATTCTTTGTGTGTTTCAGCGTGCCCAGCTGGTTGGCACGGCCCTCGCTGCCAGCTGCAGTGTGACTGTGTAAACGGAGCCCAGTGCCACCCCACCACAGGTCGCTGCGTCTGCCCACCTGGTCACCAAGGCACACGCTGTGAGAAAGGTGACCCACTGCACCACCCTCCTGCTACCTGTCAAGAGGGCATTGAGCTAGACTCTAGAAGTGAACAGCACAGGGGACGGTGTAGCATGAGTGCCATATTCAGGTCCAAATGCCTGTGGGTACCTGGGTGTGAATTGAACCTACAGCCATTTCCAAAGTCCATCCCACCTCTCCCATTTGCCTCTTGTCACTCCATGTCCTATCACAATTTGCACCCTGGGTACAAATAGGCAATGGGGTATTAAAAGTCTATTTACACCCACGATAACAAACACATTTGCACATGCACAAAAAACATATTTCTTATAGTGGAATAGGTCTATGCAAGAATATTCCTGATAACATTTCCAGTAGAGAAATCAGGTGTTTTATTTGTCAATCTTCATTCAGTGAATAAATACAATACTTCGTTTGTGAGTAATAGATTGCAACATCAGCAAAAATGATTGAGTTTAGCAACGTAAAACAAAACCAGATCGCTAACTTTTCAAAGTGTAGGCAAATTGATGGATGAGGAGGGGGTGCATGCAGAGTACGGAGTTGTGGGTTCAAATCTAGTGCAAGTAGTGTGAAAAGTTGTGGGTTCAAATCCCAGCTGCCACCGCTGTGCCCTTGAGCAAGGCACTTAACCCTAAGTTGTCATTATAAGGAAATATAGAAAGCATGGCAGTAGAGAGATCTTTTTATATTTGGATAGGGTGGATTTTCTGGAATCTGTCAATATAAGAATCATGACCCGCGCCGCTAATCAAAGAGGGGAATACTACAAAGCACTGAAATTGGTAGGTTCTCCTGTTTACTGTGATATGCAGTAGGCCTATGCCATTTTGAGTTAAGAGATCATAAGATAGCCTATTTCACCGAGATGAATGGGTATGAGATTGACACAGAGCTGTATTAAGCACTATTTAATTCATTTCTAAGATCATTGCTTCCCAAACCGTTCATCACAGCAACTAGCAAGTTGGAAAGCGCTGGTTGTGCAATTTCACGTGATAAGATATGTGTGATATGTGTGATATGTGTGACGAAAACTCCGCGACTAATATGACAGAGAAGAATGGGTGTAAATTCAGGGGTCACGGCGCGGCCGTCAGTCTCAAGTTTAGTCTGGCTAAACGCTGATTTAATGTCAGCTGCCGGTTCACTATCATGGTCATGTTGTATCAAATTTTCTGGTTCTTCTTCCTACAGACAGGCTCTTTTTCCTTGGTGACCTCAAACAACAGTGCTTTACACAGGCCCAAAAAGGGATAACAGATGTAACCAAATAGGCAAATTTTCTATGTCCACAGGGTGCAAACTGCATTGTTGGCTATTTACACCCGGGTGCAAATACGATCTTCCTATAAAATAACTTAAGATATGCAGTACTATTATATTAAGAAATGTATAGTAGAGGTAATGCAGGAAAACTATTGTGATTGAATGTGACATTAAAGTAGTATATCTTGTGACATGGAGTAACAAACTATTTACAAAGTATAAGAGCTGCGGCCTGTACTACTAAGCAAGGTTGCTGGTTAACCTGGAGAGCTTTGGGAATAACCACTGATCTCTAAAAGAACCCTCCATTGAGCATCAGTTGTTTCTGAAGTGACACGTTTATAGATCAGCAGTTACTCCTGAGGTTACCCAGTTTAGTCAGCAACCTGGCTTCGTAGTATACCCCCCTGTTCTTATGGTTTCAGCTTCTTTCTCTTTCCACCAGAGTGTGATCAGGGTCGGTTTGGACAGAACTGTTCTCAAGTGTGTGAGTGTGCGGACGGGGTGCCTTGTGAGCCGGTGAGAGGCCGGTGCCTATGCAACTCAGGGAAGACTGGGAACAGGTGTGACACAGGTGAGATGAGACACCTTGCTGGCTATGTTTTGCTTATCTATCAAGTGCATTATTGCATTGGCCTAGCTAGCCCTCCTGTTGTGTTCGATTCATGATTACAACTTTGATGTTCCGGTCAGAAATGATCGTAGCCTTTTTAAACTTGACATAATACATATGATTATCATCAAATTTTGTGATAGACCTCTTAATCAACGTGTGCTCACTTGAATATTACAGATTTAAAACTTGTGTGTACTAATTATGGCTGGCTTGTAGGCCTCACTAAATGAAGCCTATGTAAAAGGAAGAGATTTTATTGGAAACAGGTTTTTGGTGGAGGAGTGAAGGGTGTGTTTGTGTTTGTGTAAGTACACACAAACACACTTATTCTGTCCATCTGATTTGTAGGTAAGACTGTACGTGCCTGAAAATTTTTGAACACATTTGACTGGAACACAACAGAAAGACTAGAAAACAGTTATTAGAAATGTCTATCTCAAATCTCACTAATACTGCTGCACCTGTTTGGATGTTCCTTAAAGGAGAAATCAGGTGTGATTCAGTCCATAGCCTTCAAAGTCATTAAGTGTTGTCTATTGGTGAAGGAAAGAGAAAATTTTATACAACATGGACGGAACAGTAAACTGGCAACTAGCATTAACTGAATGGGGCAAAGGAAAATCAAACTGAAATCGAGTTTCTGTGTCCCATTTAGTTACCATTAGCTTCCAGTTCACTATTAGGTCTATGTTAGATGAAATTTTCAACAGCACTTGGTTACCTCGAACAAAAGGGCTATGGATTGACTACACTGGATCCGTCTTTTAAGTGCCCCACATTCATAGGACAGTTATGTATGTTTGCAGTCTATACTGCCACTGTCTGCAGCAGATTATAAACTGTGTTTTTCTATGTTGTATGTTGAGATTGCCGAGTGAACCATTATGGTCCAGACTGTGTGCATAGTTGTGAGTGTGAGAACGGCGCACAGTGTGACCAGAGGAATGGCCAGTGCACCTGTCTGAGTGGGTGGATTGGACTCACCTGCCAGGAAGGTAACAAATGTCTCCTCATGCACACACCCTCATATCCTCCATCAAAACCCATCCCAAATAAATGACTGACTTTCAAGCTTTGTTACAACTAGAGAGCTATTTTTTTTTTTTGTAATCACACAAAATTGATTTTTTTCAAATCATGTTTTTAAAATGTACACAAGGGGGTTGTTCACGTTGTTCATTCATTTAACCCACAGGAGTGCCTCCTCAACAGCAACCAAGAAGCAGAGAGGACCAATCACAGCAGAGTAACTCTTTATAGCCCCACCCACTGATTGGACACACACACTTTTACTTTATGCACCAATATGAGGGCAGCCTGAGACCCTTGATCTAGGAAGAGACTGGAGGACAGCATTTTAATCAGGATTTCATTGGGCTACCCCTGGGCTATGCTAACTGTCTTAGCAGGAGCCATGATAAGTACGCTGACTCTCCGATGAGAATGAATTCTAAGTGATGTGTATTTATGTGTATGTCTGTATGTGCATGTTTGCACACAATTTGTTGAAACTCCTGTGGCTGGTTCCCTTTTAGCGTGGATGAAGGACGCTTAGGCCTACTCTGTGAACATGGTGCTCAGGTTCAATGTAGCTCTGTAGACGTCATACGCTGCCCTCTGTTGGCTGGACTGTGAACTGCAGCCATCCAGGCAGCAACTACAGTAGGGGGAAGTTTGAGGCCTCAGGTAACTGCTTTCTCCTCTACTGGCTTGGAGTACCTGGAGTCTCCAAAGGCCAGAGCAGTCGATGCCAGAGTAGATCAGGCCCTGATGTTGGCCAGACCTCCTCTGAAGTCAGCCTTTTCAGACAGCAAAGCTGCAGGAGACTCCTCCCCGCTAGAGTCGCGTTTGTAGACGCGGAGCACTTTACCCCTTGGAGCCCTGACCACACAAACACACACTCAACACACACATACTCCTGATTACTTACAGTGTGTTCTGCGAAACACACTGCCATCACTGGACCCTTTCCAAGCATACTTGATGCAACACCATTTTTAACAGGACATACAGGATATCAGTGCATTCTTTTGATTGTTTCTTTTGTGTATTGATGAATTTGATTTAAGCTGGTAATGTGCATGATTTGAATTTAAATGTCCTTATGCACATATTACAACCAATTTCAAGTCAGTGCCTAAATGTTGTATTACATCATAACAACATAGACAGTTTCTTTCACAGTGACCCTTTTCTAAGTTGTTTTGCCAGCAGCTGCCTTCTGTCATTGATCAAGTTGTAATATTAGTTTGTAATGGATGTGCCTTCCTTGAACGACTCGATGGTAACAAAAAAAAAAAAAAATCTTTGTGGTGGCCAGTGAATGCTGCAGCCTGCTGGACCAGAGTTGATAAGAGATAACCGTGTTTGCAGTGCCATCCTTCATCCCACCTTTTGATATGAGTTGATTGATAATTGATAATTGATGAGTTGATACATTAGAGGGATCATGTGCCTTAGCAATGATCTGGACTGGGTTGCAGTGTGCCGTCTGGTTCATGTCAATCAAAGTTCCTGCTCCTCCCCCCCCTTTTTTTTATGCCATGTTCCTAGCTGTGTGAGTGCAGCACATTCATCCCCCTAAAGAGAGGACTACCATATTAGCACTGCTAAGTGCATGTGACTTGTACTGTACATCCAGGATGATTTACACTTTAATAATCATTCTTTTTGATTTCATTTTTAGATCAGGGATGTGTTAGATCTACAGTGAAATGCTCATGTCTTGGTAACCAGATCTCAATAATCTACTCTGCATCTATGTTGATATATTTTATATCAAACGGCGTATTTGTATAAATAGTCACATGTTGTGTATTTATATTCCTGATGATGAGTGTATTATGTAATGTTAAATTCTACACCGCAAATGATTGGTCAAGTCTAATGTTAGCACACTGATTATATAAAACCTGAACGAGGAGGAAAAAGAAAATTGTCTCAGCAATTGTCCTTTTGACTGTTATGCAACCTTGCCAGTAAAATTTGTCAGTATTCAGTCACAAAACCAGCATTTAAGCCACACTTGAAAGACTACATGGATGTAGGAGAGCACCATGGGCTTCTATTACCAATGGATTCTGGATGCATCCTACTAGTACTGATAGGCTTCTGGATGGACTAATGGATACTACTAGTACTGATGGATTTGAATTAAATGAGTGATTATTACTTTCAGATTATTTACCTTATTACTGTATTATATGAGTATAACTGACAGGATGAATTATTAGTTTACAGAATTTAATAATAGAAATAACGGCAGAGTCCCACATTCCCCAACACGAGAACATTGCTGAAAAGACGACAAGACAAAAAGATCAGGTTTTTTTATCCATAGATGTAATTTTTCATAGTTTTTTTTTTTCCATTTCATAGATACCGAAGCTGTACATATCTAAATTCAGTTTCAAGCACAATGCAGTTAGCAATGCCTGTCAATGAAAATAAAAAAGAGAAAGGCCAAAGTGATGATCAATGGTTATATGTATATATACACTATTATATATATACATAGGTCAAACTATATACACAAGATATCTGACTCTCAACACTGAGACCAGATATTAAGTCTGATGTGGGGTTCAATTCACAGGATTCCTCACAATGCATAATCAGTGCAAATTACTGCTCTTCGTCGTCATAGTCACCACCACCATGACAATTCCAACTCAGGGTAACAAGTAACGTAAAATAAAATAAAACTAAATAAAAAAATAAAAAATCTAAATCAAACAAATGACAGTAATATCCCCTCGTCATTTTGATAAGGTCACATACATCAAATACTAAAAAAAGAGGTCAAATTCAAATCTTCGTACATACTTATTGGTATAACCCATCACTGAAACCCAAACGTAGCTCTACTAACTAATGCCTTGATGCATCTTTTCTAGAAACGGTGCTTGATGACAGTGAATTGGATATGATCAAAGACAAAGCCAGAGAAGGCTCCGTGCTCCGTCAGCCTAGGGAAACACGTGTAGCTCTTCCAGATAAGTGACACCGACACTGTGCTGACCTTGTAACAGGTTAATCACAGCACCAGCGTTCCCTCTGATGGGGAGCTTCACTTAAAATGATGAATTGTGTTTACAATGGAGCACCATGTTCATGGAGGACAGAACTGGATGGAGAGGGACTGGTTGGGTATGGGGGGGGTCAGGGGGGGAGTGGGGGTGCGGGTTATGGGAATGAGTATGACCATACTGTTCCTCAACCCACGGATGGTCTGCCTCAACTGAATATTCACACGTTTAAAGGCAAGATGAACTAAAACCAGAAGGTACACTCCTACAAATGGAAACAGAGACTTAACACTTTCCATTTGATTCAGCAATGACATAAAAAAACTACATTTAATAAATTTAATATGCACTTTTTTCATCTACAATATCAGAACATCAAACTGATGCATCACCAAACAGGTTTGTATGAGTTTTCAGTGATGACTAGCGTTACAGAATGCAGTGCTAGGCTGCATATTTTCATTGCAATGCTCTTCCACATGGTGGTGCTGTTTGCTATACAGCTTGGGGAAAAAAGAACACTGCATAATTTCAATCACATTGCTTAGCAACTGGGCCATTTGGGTTTTTCTCTAATGGTTGACTACTCCCAAGTTCCTCAACACACAGAAACAGAGCAAAGTTAAGGAGGAGCAAGGTTCTCACACTGGAACCAAACCAACGGGCGACACCAATAACGTGTGAAACGTACATGCCCTTGGAATTCAAGGATCCATTATAAATGGGTGGATTTGTGTGAAGTAACAATGATGATTCTCATGTATGCGTTTAATCCCCCCAAAAGAAGTTAGTCACTTGTTTCTGGAAAATTCCTGGCAGGAAATGTACAATTATGCCAAGTATTGTGTGAGAGTAAAAATTTGACAAGTTATATGATTGGCTCCCCACAGTGATGGGGGCAGAGGAGTCATGCTCTCCAAGATGTCATGCGATTGGTTTGTGCTTGACAAGGGGGACGTAACAGACAGACTACAAATTGGAGGAGATTGGAACCTCGACCGTATGCAAATCCGACCTTTAAAAACAATGCAAACAGGTTGACCCGTTATCAGAAGAAACTACTGTCGGCTTGTCATTCAGTTTACAAGGGTGCGTTCAATGTATACATAATGTAGGTCTGTTCAGGACTGCGTCATTAAAAGGCATGACCAGAATCACTGTACAGGTGCTCAGAGAGTACATATGTAGCATACGGTGGCCCAAAGGCTGGATAGTCCATGCGGTTAAATGAGATATTTAGTTATTATTATTGTTATTAATTTTTTGTTAGAGCGCAGGGGATGAGAAGAAGGGAGGAAGGGGTCACAAGGGGGGGAGGGGTTCTCTTTGGCTTCAGCCATGTGGAAATGTCATTGGTTCTCATCAATTGAGAGATGATGGACCATGGATACAGTGAAATACGGCTTCCCAACCGTGTAAGACTATACAGGCTTTCAGTTCCTCGTTTGCCTAACTGTTTTTTTCTTTTTTTTAAATTCACATTTTTTTCCTCTTTCTGCTTGTTTCTCATCTTCTATATATTTTTTTGTTTGTCATTTTTATTTATTTTTTTTTTTACTTTTCCAGTCCCTGAGCTGCTAACACGAACCAGCCTTCGCTCCAACAGGGCGGGCATATGAGTGCCATTTGAACAGTCTCTGTGATCCTACTGGTCAGGCACAGCTGCCAGTCATGCCTGTCTGTGCTCTTATAGGCCACTGGTGACAAGAGCTGCAAGGCTGCTGCTGCCCCCAGCCACCCACTCACAAAATCGCATGATTTTACCCCCCCAAAGGCTCACTCAGTGGTGAAACACCATCATCCACAATGTGTCGGTTTCACTTAGAATAATTCAGTAGCTCCTTAAATACTGTACTTATTCATGCAAAGAAATATGATAAATGGCAATAAATGTACATGTGGGAGTATACTTGCAGTTCATAAATACTGAGTGTGTTTTCATGTGTGTATTTAGTTATTTACTTACTAACTTACTCTACTATTTTGGTCAGAAACCTTATATTCAACTGGTATGAATGACACAAACGTGGTGCGGTTCCGTTCCGTTTCAGTTCAGTTCGGTTCGGTTCGGTTCGGTTGGGGTGGGGTGGGTTTGGATGCCGTTGGCAGCCGTCTCCGTGTAAACGCGTGAGTTCAATTGGGTGCTGGGAGCAGGCGGCCTCAGCTAAATGCCCGACAGAGAAAAGGTGGTGGGTGAGAAGAGGAGAGGTATGGGGTGAATCACTGGCCACCGCAGGGTCAACGAATGATGCCAATGAGCCCCGTGTAAATCAACCCCCCCCCCCATTAGTTGGTTTCGTTTTCTTTATTATCTGCCCTTGCTGTAGAGCTGCCACTGGTGTGAGGACCGTAAAAGGGAGTACAGACTGACAGTCAGACGGATGGACAGACAGACAGACAGACAGAAAGACAGATACATGGTCAGACAGTTCCATGAAGGCTCTGCAGACAGAGCTGGATGGGAATCACTAAGGGCGGGAAGTGTTAGGGGCGAGGAGGGGGAAGACAAAAACAAAACAAAATCCATGCTAATGTTAGCATGCTAATGCTAATGTCTCTGCCCAGCTCCCTGCGAGGGGAGTTGCCTCAGACGAGAGAGAGCGAGAGAGAGAGAGAGAGAGAGAGAAAGAGAGAAAAAGAGAGAGAGAGAGAGAAAAAGAGAGAAAAAGAGAGAGCGAGAGTGTCTCCCTTAGCCACTCCCACACGAGCTGTGTTCCTAAAGTGCAGGTTTGAGTTGCATTCTGTACACGTGCGATGCAAACAAACGACGCTGAGAACCGTTTTTTTTTTTTTTTTTCTTTTCATAAACCCATGAGAGAGATGTAGGAGAGTGGATGGGGGTGTATTTCCCTGGAAACGAGACCATCGGAGACAGATGGGTAGCCATGAGACTTGTGCAATGCGTCAGTTTCTCTAACACCAAGTTACAGTTGTATGCATTCAGCATTTTGGAAAAAAAAAAGAATAGAAGGTAAAAAAAATAAACAATGCAGATAGTCAAATCAAAATGAGTTCGTTCCAACAGCCAAGCAAGCGTGTGCTTTTTTTCCCGTTTTTTGTTTTTTTTTCGGCATCCTTTTTTTAAAATACGCTTCAGCAGAGTTGTGTTGTGTGTGTGTGTGTGTGTGTGTGTGTGTGTGAGTTATGTTTTTTAAACTATGACCTCATACACCCCATCGATCTAATTTAATTTCTCTGCCGCTCTTGATGCACCATTGCCATTCTGATGGGATTCTTTTTTTAAAAACACTTCCTATCTTACTACCTATCTATATATGGTCATTTTTTTTAAAACTCTAAATCCTTTCTCTCTTCCTGATTTGTTAGTTTTTTTTTTTTTTTTCCTCATTCATTAAATTGTTTTCTCACATTTTTGTTCTAAATGGCGTAGTTCCCCCCCAGGACAGGATGGGGGTGGAGGATGGGGGAGGGTGGGGGCGGTCTCATGCGCCGGTTGGGTTGTCATTCAGTTGTAGCTCAAGCGGGCAGAGGAACAGGCATGGGACTGGGGTACAGGTGGTGGGGGTGGGGGTGTGGGCGCGAATGGGAGGGGGGCGGGGACGGGGGGGGGGGGGATGAGGGAGCAGGACGCAGCGTAGCCCAGTAGTAGCCAGGTATCCAGAGCGGCTTTTAGGAGCGGTAGTCCTTTTTACTGTAGGGCTTGTTCCCCAGGATACTGTCCACCTCGTGCACGATGGAGGAGGACAACTTTGGAAGAACCTACAAAGAGAAAGTTGCAAACAAAGAAATCAGATGTGACAAAACACCAAAAAGCTTCCACTGCAATCATCTGAAGGCCAATTTCAATTTTCGCATCCCTTGACCATAGATGAGGATGGGTGGACATACTGTCTTACTACTGTGTGCGTTTGTTTCCCTCTCATATTAATGTGCAATGCATGTGTGACCAAACACAAGGTGCTTTTGCAGTCCACTGCTTTCTGAAATCAGCATTCATATGCATTTCGTATGTTGATCAGTATGGAGCACAGGCTGGGGGAGGTGTTATAGACGGTTCTATAGGGGCGCTACTACTTATACATCACATCCTTGAAATATAAAGCATGACTGAAGGCACAGCAAACACACAAACAGCGAGAGGGGATTTTTCATTAAGGGCTTGTGTGGTATCAGATGGTTGGAGAGCACGTGAGCAGCTGGTAGACTGCATATCGCCTCTCAGCCCATTTCCATCCACAATAACCTATCTTGGCATTCTCTTCCACCCAGCCTCCAATAACGCCTTGTCTCTGCATGGTCAGGCACTGTCGGGGTGCTCACATATACAGGGAGGAAGTTGGAGCGATGGCCTTTGGATAGACGCATTGTCTTTTCAGACTCCGAGCATGACTGCAGTTCTCAGTGAATGCGGGGACAATGAGGTCTTATCAGTGTGGAAGGTGCTAATGAAAAAGAGCCTGTCTCTCACACACAAAGACACGTGGGCACACGTATGCATATGCGCGGGTGCGGGTCCGCGCGCACACACACACGCGCACACACACACACACACGCACACGCACACAACTACGGTGGTACACAGACATCCACCACTCTCTTGCTTGCGTGCTCTCTCACTCTCTCTCACACAACACGCACGCACGCACGCACACACACACAACACACACACACACAGACAACTATGGTGGTTCACAGACATCCACCTCTCTCCTTCTTGCGCGCTCTCTCTCACTCTCTTTCTCTCACACAACATGCACGCACACACACACCTTTAGGTTGTAGGCTCACCTGTATTGCTCCTATATTCTCCATGAGCTGGTCTGTGTTGGAAGCCCCTAACAGCACTGAGCTCACACCTTCATTCCTCAGGCACCATGCTGCAGAGGGGAGCAGTATACAACCATGACTCCAACACTCTCTCTCACACACACACACTCACACACACACACACACACACCACTAACCACTGGGCTCTCATACATACGCATACATATGTAGACACGTCATACACAACACAAATGCAAATACAATTTACACACATCTCCATGCAAATTTCTATTATACAGTATATCTTACACCTCAGCTGACACACACACACACACACACACACACACGCACACTCATACTCATGAACAAGACAGACAGCACAACAGAAGTACACACTAAAGATCCACTCACTCTCACTCTTTCCCTCTCTCTCTCTCTTACACACACACCAGCATACCCAAACAAACTATTTGCAGTTTATCTCTCAGAACAATACCATCCATGATCACACACACACACACACACACACACACACACACACACACACAACAGTCTTGATTGCTTAAGTAGACCTAAGCAGCAGACACACACACACACACTCACCACACTCACACACACACATACAGTCACAGCTTCAATCAATCAGTTCCATTTCAAAACGCGCTATAGTATGTGACATAAAGCACATAATGAGGCTGACCCAAAATGTTTTTAATTTCAATGTGGTTATGCCTTACCACCCACCTGCTCACCCACACAGTTCTAAAAACACCTAAGCGACACACACACACATACACACACACATCCCAGATCCTCTGTCAGGCAGCTTGCTGTTTCCATGGTTCCCAATGGAGGACACAGTATTAAAACTAAAATGCCTTCCGCCTTGTTCTTCTTTCCAAGGCGGTTGTGTCCGTGAAATGCCAGCGTGCGAGACAAACACTCACTGTCAGGCAGGCTTCGCCACGGCATCTATCAACACACGCACCAGCGCTAACGCTAATGCTAACACAGCGCCACCGCTCAACGGCCTCAGCCAAGCTAGGCCAAGCCAAGGCCCCTGACTCCTCAAGGAAAGAGTGTGTGTGG